>OMLP01046477.1:54144-94952 GCA_900302685.1 Spondyliosoma cantharus
TTGTTCCCATATGGCTGGAAAAGTCTGTATTGTTCCTGAATTACAATAGCTGGAGGTTTACCATGTTGCTTATGGAAGTGTGTGTGTGTGTGTGTGTGTGTGTGTGTGTGTGTGTGTGTGTGTGTGTGTGTGTGTGTGTGTGTGTGTGTGTGTGTGTGTGTGTGAGCACAGTCTGTATGTCATAACAGTTTGCAAACTGTACAAAAAGGTCAGGGCCACAGTCTCTCCCCCTCGTCAGTGCCAGTCCTCATTTACTACTTTCTTCGTTCTGCTATTTTGCAGTTGACCCAAAATGTATCCTTCTGTACTTCCTAACATCAGTATATTCTTCATTCCCACACAGACGGGTATCCCACTTAGACAGTTGCCATATCAAAGGGCCAAATGGTTCATGTCTCTCTCAACTGTTCCTTTGTATTGTGCTTTTCTATCTCTATTGCATGCCCTTGTTTCTTATGTTAGAGCAGGATTTCTCAACATTTTCCGGTCACATTAAAATCAAATGAATTTGAGCATGACAAATAGATTAGATAGAATTTATGTTTAAAAGCAGATTGATTTATTTTATATTAAAATATATGAAACAAATATCAATATATAAGTGTAAGAAATATCACAAATCTGCACTTTTTACTACTTTTTAACCCAAAGTAACATGGGGTGGAGACTGAAGTTGAGAAACTCTCTGTGTTGAGTGATTGAACTTTATGAATGACTGTTCTTTTATGCACTGTCAGGTCCCCACAGCCCCCACCACCAAAGCTCAGAATGACCTGTATTAACACCCTCTGGGTGTAACATCCGCACAACATGTGTTCATTTTCCTTTGAGAAATGCACTAAATACTGACTTATCATGCTGGCGTTTCCTTGAACCTCACCATCCTCTCTGTTTCTTCTCAGTAAAACAGGACCTTAAGATCTGTGGCTCCTCTTCCTGACTAAAACTAATGTTTTTTGCACTTGATACGAAAAAGTTGTTACATACCAAAAAACAAATGTTCTCCTTTCCTAATACATACCCTATGAATATGGTTACATGTTGTGTGTGCCATAATAAAACATTAAAAAAGTGTCTTCATATGGTCTTTGAATTTCAAACACAATAAAATACTCTTGTTTATTGGTGGACTGCAAACCAAATGTTGAACAAAAAACCTACTGTGTCAGAGTTTGTAGATGCTGTGCTTGTAAAAGGATAAGTTCACCCAAAAATTAAAATGCAGTCATTATCTATTCACTCTCATGAGCATGGGAAGTCGGTCAATAAAACATTTATGGTAATGTCCAATAATCAGGACTTGTTTTGAAATGTTAAAAAAGCAACCAATTAAAATCTTCACTCTAGTGGCAAAGCTAGGAGTGTTAGTTCACACCCCAAATTAAGTGGGTGCATGACCTTGACCACATGTCGAGGGTGTAAAGACATGCTGTGAGATACCTTTATTTTTTCAGTTGTTTAAAACAAGTCGAGTGCTGCAACACTGTTTTCTGCGAAGCTCAATGCTCACGTTTTGTGGACTTCAAAACTTCACCCTGCTTTCTATTGGCGTGGGCGTGAGAAGATAATGAGTCAAGGTGACTGTGGCTCAGGGGCAGAGCCAGCGTCTTGTTATCGGAAGGTTGTTGGTTTGATTCCCCTGGTCTGCATACCAAAGTGTCCTTGGAGTAGATACTGAACCCCAAACTGCTCCTGATATGCTGGTTGGCACCTTGCATGGCAACCGCCCTCAGTGTATGTATGTATGAGTTACTGTCAGTGGCTTTGGACAAAAGTGTCTGGCAAATGTCACTGCTCATTTTTAAGTAAACTTATCCTTTAAGCCAATGAATGGAATTTGGCTTATTAATCTATTAATCGTTCAGCTCTATAATAAATAACATACATTTGCCAGTATAAGGCTGATCATTTTTCAGTCCCATACATATATATATATATAATGTCCACAAGTTTTTAATCTAGTTGACACAGGACAGTCAAGAAATAAAGTATCCTAAGCTACTGATTAATTATTATAAATAATGATAATTTGATATTGATTTATAATTATCATAAATTATAGTAATCATCATAACCAAACAGGGAGGGAGTTTAAAGGGAAGAAAATACACAGTAGGTTGGTGGGAGCTTCGTAAGCTAAACCTCGTTACCATGGCAAAACACTCGAGCATGCGCAGTTGTGTAGAAAACGCAGCATCACTTACGGCGGTTGGATTGATAAGAAACCGGGACTACAACTACGAGGTAGGTTGAACACTTTTTTTTTTTTTTCATTTCTTTTTAAGATATTCTTCAGGGCTATTAGCCTACAGTACTGTGCATGTCTTCAGTCATATTTTACCAACAGGTGAGTGACAGTTAAGAGGCTGTAATGACTGCAAGAAGTGACATGTTTATGTGATGAGTCGTGGGGACTGGTGCTTTGTTCAACTCCACGCTCCGTTTGTGCGCTGTGAAGGTCATTCAGAAATAAGGACCTCCACAGTGAGCATCCTGTGACTCATTTCAATGGGAGGAGGTCATGCACGAAAGCCTCTCAGTTATTCACAAAGGAGGGGCTGTCCTGTTCCGGGCACCGCTGCCTGACACACCAGTGCCTGACACACCAGTGCCTTTAGGGATTTTAGCCATTTGTCATTTTTTCAAAAATAGACGCTCAGGATGGGATAGGCTTGATTCAGGAGGTATGATTTCCCTTTTAATCATGACCAATGCACCAATGCATTTACACATTTAAATGGATGAGCCAATCAATGATTTAGCAAATTTACAGTATTGTTTTCCTACAGTGAAAACAATGTCAAACTAACTTTTCACATGTTTAGCAGTCTTTTTAAAGCTTAGATGAAGCCTTTTTTGTCACACTGATTATTTGACCTGGATTTGAGTCCAAGTTTAGAGGTCAAAACATAGTGATGAGTTCTGGGAGAGAGCTGCGACTGAGTATTGTCTGAGTATTGAGAGGGTTTGGGGCTCACAGCAGGTAGTGGGGCTGTGGTTTATGCCGCCAGCTCTCCCTCTCATCACCTTCCATCCGTCCCCCTGGATCTCAGATCTGGTATTCAGCTGGTAACAATAGAAGGGACTCTTTGATTACTGTAACCATTCATTAACAGCTATTATAAATGGATGAATGTTGTCTAGGTTCCTTAGTGTCTCTCGGATGCTCAGGACACATTTGAACCAAATCCAGTGAAAAATAAATGGATTGATGAGGTGAGTCTGCATGGAATGCCCCAAATATAAACAAAGTCGAGAGAGCACAAACGTTTGCCAGAATGACAGATGAAAGCACATTGAAGTGTCAGTACTACATTCTTTGTACGACAAAATTTCGTGCTAAGGCTGCGACAGATATGGGAGCAAGAGGGTGAAAGTTCAAGGCGCACTGTCATGATGAAGTCCCAACTGTAATCGTATTGCATGCAACAGTATGTACTTTGTAAGGACAGATGCAGTAAGTACTAAAAGTAAGAAGTCTGATTCTGAATGCACTGAAAATGTCCACTCTCAGAAATCAGTGAGAAAGCAACCTTCCAGCATCAAACTGCATTTACATCATTCGACCCAGTGAAGCTCAAACATTCCACTGTAGGAACAAGAGGGAAAAGATTTAAATGAAACTCAGTAACACTAGGAAGAACAGTGAGTAAACTCATGTATGACAGTTTTATTTACCTGAAAACAAAGTTCATGTGATACATTGTACAATCATCTCTGAAAATACAGTACAGCAGTTTGGCAAAAAGTGCCAGTGGAGGGACTGCCTGCCGCTCTCATGGTAAAGCGTATGCATCTCTGCACCGCTGCACATCCGCCTTCCTAGATATGGCAAAATCTGCTCCAAACATGTTGCACTCATCAGTGCAAAGCAAAAAAAAGAAAGAAAGAAAAAAAAAAGGCCGTTTGGTTTTTAAATATCCCATAAAAATATTTCCTTAGGAAAGATGAACTGTTTTTTTGAGCTTATTTAACATTTGTACTATCTGACGAATGTCTATTCTAATTACCGATACTATACATGGTCTATTACACAAGTCTGGTAGAACAGATGGCTGATTCAGCGGACATGCACCATGGAATATAGTACAATTTACTGTACACGGTACTAAGATCGTTATCTAAAAAGATGGCATGAGAATCGTATTGTACTCTAAGGCTCTTCATGCAGGAGGATGAAAGGACACTGATGAGGTGGGATTGGCTAGTTTTCATCAACATTTATTCATGGCCAGTCTATAAAAATGTAATGTATGAACTTTAACGAGCCTCTGTCTTCATATTACTTAACTGACATGCAGCTCTTGTAAGATGTGCTGCCCCAAAACACACATGCACAACACAAAACAAAACCAAAGTTTCTGCAAGGAATTCAGAGTGGAGTTGGGCTTACTTGGCCTTTGCTGCAGAGAAAAAGAAGAAAGAGGAAGAATCAAATGAGTAAAAGCATCTGAGCAGCAAATAATTTAAAATTCAGCAGTACATCTTTGCAGAAAAAGAGCAAATGTATATTAAAAAGGTGCAGTGTGCAGTTTTGGGGAAGAAGGAAAAGATCTCCATTGACTGATTTTTGTCTAAACAAACTTTTTGTTTTCATGACTGAATAAAATGAAAAAACAAACTGCCCTTAAAGGACAACACTATTTTACTGTTTTACGTTGTTTATATTTGGCGGACCCTGCCACCTGTCTAGCTTCAAACAGTATTTTCTGCTGAGAACAGTTTGTTGATTCAGTTATGGAAAAAATAAATATTTCTGAGTTTGTATAATTACCTCACTAATATTATAAACGTTAAAATTCTAAGTTTAAATTTCTTCTCCAAAACTACATAGTGTCCCTTTAAGGCCATGCCATGAGCAAGCAGAGGATTCGGTCGAAATACAAAAGCAATAAAAAGAAAAAAGAAAAGAAAAGAAAAAAAATAAGAAAATCAACACCATGCTCCATAATGGTGCAAACGCCACTTAAATGTTATAGTCTCTGCCAGTCGTCAAAACATGCCGCCAGTCTGCAGTCAAAAATAACCAGCACCAGTGACACTGTGCCGTTTCAAATGCAAATGGCTGCCGTTTCTACTCAGCGTCTAATCTGGCACTTTGTGATACTGAAGGCATCTTCAGACAAACTCTAAAACACCATCATTCTTCTCCTCTTACTCTTGTACCATTCAAAGTATATTTAAAACAAAAATGCTGGTCCTATCAAAAATATGAGGAGCTGTCATTGCATATGAGCAATGACAGACAGCAAAGCTGCAGCGACGAGAAGACGAGAGCGTGCTTGTTGGCATGCAAGTCAAAGTGTACTCACTCTGCAGGTAAACAGGTGGAAGGCATTGGAAGAAACAACAGTTAGCTTCAAAACTAAAAAAAAAAGCAGAGCACTCACTGGACTGGGATTATTGGAGCAGGCATGCAGAAAGGCTAAGACCACGCTTAAGTAAACTTGTGTAAATGTATGGAGCATTTTGACAGCAGCGACAATTTTTTTTTATCTATACAGAGATTCTACTTTGTGTGCTATGTACAGATATACAGACTCTTCCAATGACCGGTCATCCATGTTGTGGTCAGTTGATAAGACTAACAGCTTCTTGGTGCCTTTTTACATTTTCAAGTACAGTATGTGCACATTATACATACATTAGAAAGATTACCGCAATTGAAAAGCAAAACTAAGTCTGAAAGTAGAAACTCAAATTTCAGACTTAAAAATGAAGATCAAGACAAATTGTGTTTTCTTCAAGTAAACAAATTTAACAACAATCTTTATAAAAAAAAAAAATGCTCTGAATTAAACTGGTAACATCTTCGCCCTCTCTTTCCTCCAATAAGACAGAAAATATATTGAAAAATGTGTGTGAGGGCTTTGTCTCTACTGCAAAACAAACCGGTGCTTACCTCAACACTAAAAAAAAGGTCATCTATGTTAACACAAATGTGTAGTAATGGTCATAATAACAGCATTGAGGTAGCTGCACTCTGCCTACTGCAGAAAATAATGAATGATTATGCATGGAGCTCAAAAATAACTATAGAGATTCATGCCAGGGCAAATATATTCAAGTCTTTACCCCAAAATTAGTATTATACTATACGGTCCTTAGTATCACATCCTCTTTACACCCAGCATTATCGACCCAACAACCCCACCCTAAAATTACAAAATATTAATTATTATAAAATAGTGTAAATTCTCTGTACAGCTCAACACACAGCTCCGACACGGTGGGCATCTCTAACTGTTTAAAACAGGGGATCAAAAGAGAGAAAAGCGTGATGGTAAAATGAAACACTCAGACATAATGTAAGTCAAAGTCATTAAAATATGACTAAACTCCCAGCCCCACGCCCAGAAACATGTATCGGTGAAAATGTTCTAAATACAAAACATCTGACAGAAGACAGACTGTCAGAGCAGGTGCAAGTGTTGACTGAGAGTTCATCTGGATTAATGTAACTGTGTTAGATGTGTGTGTTAATGTCCACTTCACACTAGTGCACAGGGTGGGTGGTGTAGTGGAGTCAGTCAGGGCCACAACATTGCGGACACGTTAGTGTCGGTGCTGTAGATCCACAGCACCAGGGGCAAGGAGATGGCCACGAAGGGCCAGGAGATGCCCTCGGCGCATGCGGACAGAGAGTGGCCTTTGCTGGCCGGCTTCTCCAGCTGTTTACCAAAGTCCAAGTAGTTCCTGGCCAAAAACTTTAGCAGCTCATCCAGCAGGATGACGGGCAGGGAGATCTTCAACACCATCATCCACTGGGTTGTGTCCAGAGGGGTGATCTGGAAGATGACCTTGGAACGAGCACAACAATTGACATTTAACATCACAGCCACTCTTTACCCAGAAACATGAGTGCACATGATGTCATGTTAAGTTACTCGTGTGGAAAGTCTACCCCTCAGAATGTCTCTTCAAATTCTACCCTACACAGGACCATGTGGGGCCTTTATAGCAGCTGACACAGCAGAGAGTGCAACTGTTATTTTATTTTATTCTAATTATTTTAGATCCAAGTGCTGCTTGACAACAAAGCACATAAGTGTTTTTTTACAAAGTGTTAAACTATTCATACTTTACAAGACGGCTCTGGGGCTTTAAGTTATTTCAAGACTATACAGGGGATTTAGGAGGTTAACATAGCAAGTACCACCTATATAAAACAAAAAATGGGAGATTTCACGCTGTAAATAAATAACTAAAGATGAGTGTGTGATTGTTCCCATGATGTCAGAAAAAGCTTCATACTATAATCATTACTAATCAGTTTGAAAGGCAAAATAACAAATGATAACTTCAGATAAATGATATGATGAAGAGAAAAACATGATGGTGACTGTTCAGATGCAAAATCAAATACTTGTGAGGTGTTTTTGTATATAATCTGTATTTAAAGTCTGTAATGAAGCTATACAACCACTAGGGGACACAAAGAACCACATGACTTCTAGGTAACTGGATTATAAAACAGCGTCATCAATGGATAGACCGTTTTTTGTAAAACTCACAGGCAGAGGCTCCACATAGAGGATGAGGAAGTGGAGGGACATGGAGAGGCAGATTGCCCCCAGGAGCCAAATGTTCTCCCAGGGAGGCATACGCAGCAGGGACTGGTTCTCCGACAGACTGGACAGAAGAGAGGACACAAATTAATTTATAGAGTTTGGCCTCCATTTTCTGAGCTCACATTATCCTCTGATAAAAGCTCTGATATTTACCTGTTGAGAGCATTGCACATCTCTATGGTGACGAGGACTGACAGGGCCATGGTCATGGGGTAGGGTGACTCAAACACGTGGCAGTCCAGGCCATCGAAATCTGGGTTGTCTGGGGCGCACTGGAGGAAGTGGCTCTGCGGGGCAGGGAGGAAGGAGAGTGAGGGGGAGGCAAAGAGCTGAGGGGTGAAGCTGCAGGATGATCACTCAGACAGGCAGACTTACCAGCTGGTACAGGGTGAGCTGAGGTCCATCTTCAGAGATGGTAAACCACCAGGCGGCTGCACCCACTGTGGCTGCACCCACGTAGCCTACAAGCAAAGACACCAAATAACATCAGCATACACAAATGACTCATTTATTTAATTCCATGAAGGCAGATTTAAGGTTTCCATTATAACCTACACCCAATGGCCAGGTATCTGAAGAAGAGCCAGCCGGAGATGAGGGGCTCCTTCGCATTACGAGGAGGCTTCTCCATGATGTCAAGATCTGGGGGGTTGAAGCCCAGGGCGGTGGCAGGGAGGCCATCAGTCACCAGGTTGACCCAGAGCAGCTGAACTGGGATCAGAGCCTCGGGGAAGCCCAGCGCCGCAGTGAGGAAGATGCTGTCAGTAGAATAACCAATCTATTATAATTACATCCCTTCTAAAAGATAACAGTTAACCGAAATGCTGCCAAAATATCTCACCAGACGACCTCTCCCACATTGGAGGAGATGAGGTATCTGATGAACTGTTTCATGTTATTGTAAATGGCTCTTCCTTCTTCAACGGCAGCCACGATGGAAGAAAAGTTGTCATCGGCGAGGACCATCTCAGAGGCTGACTTGGCCACGGCAGTGCCAGAGCCCATGGCGATGCCGATCTCCGCCTTCTTCAATGCAGGGGCATCGTTCACTCCATCACCAGTCTGAGGAGAAATATTTTGTTACAGTAAAGTAATTATTTTGTTGTAACTCAAGCAAATCAACACAAGGAACACGATAATTACAAGGTTGACAAAGCAGAAACCAGAAAAACATTTAAAAACAACAGCAAAAAGAAAGAAACACAAAGAACAAACTCCACAGACTCAGCCTCCATACTTCATACCATCGCAGTGATCTCGTCAAATCCTTGCAGGAACTCGACGATCTTGGACTTGTGGGAAGGCTCGACGCGGGCAAAACAGCGAGCGTGAGTCACGGCATCGCGCTGAGCAGAGGGCGAGAGTTCGTCAAACTCTCGTCCAGTGAAGGCCATGTGTTGCACGTCGTCCTCCTCGGTCAGGATGCCGATGCGGCGGCAGATGGCCACAGCCGTGCCCTTGTTGTCCCCAGTGATCATGATGACTCGGATGCCGGCTTGGCGGCACAGCGTGATGGAAGCGGCCACCTCTTGTCTGGGAGGGTCCAGCATGCCGACACAGCCGACGAATGTCAGGTCCGACTGGACTCAGAGAGACAAAGATGCAACTGTTCAGAATATTCAACAAGCAGACACCAATACACCACACATCCAATCAACTGTATCAGACATTAAATGAAAATTCACCTCATACTCCGCAAATTTGGCAGTGTCGGATAGTAGCATGTCCTCCATTTTGGGTGGGCTGTCTCTTGTGGCCAGAGCCAGGCACCTTAGGGTATCATTACCTGTCCCGTACTCACGGATCACAGACATGATCTTTTCCTTGATGGCACTGCTGAGGAAGACTTTGCTGTTGCCAACTCTGACATGAGTGCATCTTTCAACAACTCCTTCTGGTGCACCCTGTGGTTAAAGCGTAGGGAGAAATTACTTAGAACAAAATCAAAGCCATCATTAACCTTTCAGTGCATGTTTCTTCCAGTATACCTTGACAAACATCTTGCCCATGGAGGAGCGATTGTTGGGGGTGCAGTAGACAGACATGGACTTCCTGTCTCTGGAGAACTCCAGGGTGAACTCCTTCCTCATCAACTGCTTGATTACCTGATCAGACGAAAGGACGATAGTGTGAGAAAAACCTGCTGAGTGGGAGAAGTGGAAATCTGTAGGTGAGGAGGCTGCTGTCACTCACAGAGTTGCAAGCGTTCGCTCTGTCAATCTTGGACAGGCTGTGGACTTCTGTGTCGAAAACATTCATCTTCTCCACCAGACAGGTCAGCGCAGTCTCTGTGGCCTCTCCGACCTTCTCATACACACCCTTCACCTGAAACAGCAAAAAACATCCATCACGATATGTTCTCCTCTTAAAATTAAACTGTATCCACCTGGTCTACAAGGTTTGTTTTTTTGTCTATAGAATTTCACATTTCACTCCAACCCACAGATTTAGCATGAAACATATCAATAACTTGTGTTCCAAATAAGGACAGTTTATAGATTATGTGTTACCACAGTAATCTATTAATGACATTATTGATACTTAAACCAAAATACAGACGTTCATGTATCACCTCACAACAGGGAAATGCCCCTGATTCCTAACTCTTGTAACAGTTTTATCATTTTTAACAGTATTTACTAAATAAAATGATCAACAGCCAAACTTAATGGTGACAAAATGAGAAAAACTGAGAACACATATGTTGATATCTCCCAAGTGTTTTTGCATTTGTTTCTTTTGTGATCTAACACAGTCTGCATATAAAATCAATCACCAGACTTTGTACTAATTATAAGCACGTAACTGTCACTTCTCATGACGACTACTGGATTGTTTTCCCAACAATTCGGTGTGAAGCAAGCAGATGTTTTTTTCACCAACATTGTTTTCTATTTATGTTAACTATTTAGCTCTTAGAGTTACAGTTAATGTGCAGACATGTTTCTATATGCAGAGGACACATTTTTACTTGCTGAAAGTGACAAACTGCAGATCATGCTGAACACCGTTACAGAATGGTGCCGGAAATGGAGGCTAGTGGTAAATCAAGATAAATCGTACATGGTACATTTTGGACAGACATTACAGGAGAGAAGCTTGGTTGGTTTTAATTTGGGTTGAATTGTGCCATCATAGGGTTATGGTGATACTAATCAATATAAATATCTTGGCATGACCCTTGATGAGCAAGACATTTAAAAAGATTTCAATGTTCTAGCACAGTCACAAGCAGAGCACTGGGTTCTGTAATCTAGTTAAACATTGTGCAATTTGGGTTTCCATGCTCACACACAACTCTACAATTCATGTGTGTATCCTGTGTCTGATTATTCCCGTGAACATTGAAGTTTTAATAATGTACATCATCACTGAGCTATCAAATCTGTCTTGAGTTTACAGTTATATTGGAAAACCTTATGTAAAGTATAATTTAAACAAAAGGCAAAGATCCTTGTGTACAGTTTCACATTCAGGAACATTACCATTAGCCTTGGAGACCGGCAGGTTTAGTGCTACTACTGAGGAGGACAGACTTTGTTTGTTGTGTGAGCTAAAGGTGAAACTGAGCATGAGGTTCATTTCTTGTTTTGCTGTCCCGTCTATGAAGATGCAAGGGATGTACTTTTTACTAAAATGTCCTCCATTTATGCTGATTACTTTTGGGTGGATGATGTTTTGTGTTCAATCACTTTGCACTATGTCCTGAAACACTGTGTACAAGTGTGACATGAATAGTAAGAAGCATGATTCAGACCTCATTGAAGTCCAGAGAGGAGTCATTACACAGGGCACAGATGGTGGCCAATTCAACAAGGGCGTCATTCTGGGTGCACCTCACTGGTTTACCGTCCTGGTACCTGTGGACAAGCACAAAGTATTTACCTGTGTTGTTACAGTCCATATAACAACTAGAATTTTCTTAAATGATCAACTGTTAGGAGACTGTAGGTTAAAGGGAGAGTATGGGGTGGAGATGGATATTTAAATTCAATAAGATTTCACTGAGATCTGCCAGCTGTAAAGTACTCACACTTCTCCTTCAGGTGCGTAGGTAGAACCTGTGATGGTGAACTCTGATAGAGAGCAGCTGTCACCTTCAGCCTTGTTGACAACAAACATCTGGAGAACAAAAGCGCAGGTGAGACAAAACAAATGAGACACCATTTTATCATGGCAGTATTTGAGTCGACATCAGTTTGTTACTGACACAGCAGGTGGCAGCAGAAACCACAGAAATCCCAAGCAGACCTGACAACTGAGAGCTCTTTTTGGACAGTAGATTATCCTGCAGTGTTACAGAGTGCGTCTCTGTGAGTGCCAGGCTGGGTGGCCTGCTGCCTAATGTGAGAAATGGGTGTTTAGTTTCTCTCCGTAAGTAAACAGAAGAGACTGCCAGGGAGCCTGAGTAAAGAGAGACACTGTGCCCAAAAGGAAGAAGCCGCAGTGCCAGGCCTGCTCCTTCAGGAAGCTTTCATCTTCTCACTGACACATACTCTCACACATCTAGTCAGGGATGGACGATCAGTCAAGCCCTCTTAAAATCAGCCACCAAGTGTGCCTTCCATCAGATCACTTATTTTAGGAACAATAGCTCTCTAGCGCTACAAAAATTTATTTTAACGACTAATCATGGCCAGTACAAAACATACTTAACCCTACAAAACTATCAAGGTTTTTGGTCAAGAATATCCTGGTCTTTGTTTTTTTTTCACCCATACAAAGCCGTTATGAAGTGATTTTGAGGAGATTTCAAAATATCAACACAGAGCCTAAAAAATAGGGGTCGACTTAAATGGCTTTTTCAGGGCCGATACTGATTGTTAGAAAACAAGGTGACTAAAAAAAAACGATATTTGGGACCAATATTCATTTGCACTAAAAATGAAAAGCTTTGTGTTTAAATTTCGAAGAACCAGCGATGAAATACACCTAAGTACAATTTACTCAGGTATCGTTCTTAAGTAGAATTTTATTGTACTTTATTTGAGTATAACCATTTTCTGCTACTTTATACTTATCAATTTGATAAATTGAGTAACTAGTTACTTTGCAGGTTCAGATTGTTTTATTGCTTATATGCTTTTAATTGTGACATGCTACCAGTCAGAAATTGTTCATTGGTTAACACGTCACATATTTACCAAATCACTGATAGCGATATCGGAATACTGAATATTGGCCCTGATAATCAGCCAGGGCTGATACTACTAAAATATTGATTATTTTAAGGCCAAAATAACAGGCTCCACTTACAGTACATACCATTATGTATATATGTCTCTCTATGGAGACTGGGTCAGGTAGGGAGGAGATAATAATCAAACACTGTATGAGACAAGAAGACATCATCATCATGTTCTAACTGTTTATTTTATTCTATTAGCCATGAGAAGTAATAATAAAATGTTGTGTATATTTGTTTTATAAATGTGCATGATTTACATTTTTAATGACTTTTTAATAAGAAACAGCAGTAGATTCAATTAGCACACCTCTTTAAAAGGCTTTTGTCTGGATGTCCTTTGTGCAAATGTTTTCCCTTTTCAGTGGTTTAATATATGGCTCTCTGTGAATCCCTCTAAATCACAGAAACAGCAGTAATTGCAAAATCACGGGGTTATTTAATCATGGTCAGTACAACATGTGGCACAAACGATACAGAGGCCCAAACAACTGTTTGATAAAAACTGTAAGCTATTGCCACAAGTCTAATTCAGGCTGAGCCAAAGTTCTGAGAAAGCACCGAGCTGGCAACAAAGGGGGATTAAACTTTAATAAATGCTGAAATGTCTTCTTAATGTGGGGCCAAGTAGTGCTGGGGTACCACTCACAGACAGAGAGAGAGAGAGAGAGAAAAAGAGAAAGGAAATATAGGCTGGCTGCTTTGCAGCTTGGTGACGCAAGGTCAGTTATGCAACAGCAGCACTGCAAGTCATCCAACAGCTCAATGTAGATTAGAGGAGTGGGGCGGCATGTTGCTTTCTTTTTTAAATATTCTGAATACCTGATCACAAGGAACACTCAACTCTCTGTGCACACAGATGGTATTAGCATTTTAGCTGAGAAATGTATTCAAAGTGACTTTCATAGTCAGTTTTTCTAAGTACTGCCACCTGAAAGTCCAGGCAGAGACAACAAAGATGACAAAGCACTGACAACCAAACTGCTTAGAAATGCACCAAGAGAAAGATTGTGTGTGCGTGTGACTCACTCTGCAGACAGACATCTGGTTGGTGGTCAGGGTTCCCGTCTTGTCAGAGCATATGACGGAGGTGCAGCCCAGGGTCTCCACGGATGGCAGGCTGCGGACAATGGCGTTCTTCTTGGCCATGCGACGAGTGCCCAGGGCCAGGCAGGTGGTGATGACAGCAGGAAGACCCTCAGGGATGGCGGCAACTGCAAGCGCCACAGCGATCTTGAAGTAGTAGACGGCCCCGCGGATCCAGGAGCCTCCATGGACGGGGTCGTTGAAGTGGCCGATGTTGATGATCCACACGGCGATGCAAATGAGGGAGATGACCTTTGACAGCTGCTCGCCAAATTCATCCAGCTTCTGCTGCAGGGGGGTCTTCTCCTGCTCTGTGGCTGCCATCTCATCACGGATCTTACCAATCTCTGTGTTAACACCAGTGGACACGACCACACCCACGGCCTTCCCAGCAGCAATGTTGGTACCCTGAAAATAACAAGAACTGGTTGACTTTGGTACATCGGATAACATCTCACAATTCTGCAATAACAACCAAATCGAGTTTTTCCAGGAAGTTAACAGAAACTAAACACACAAGAAGTTTACAGACATCAACAGGATGTGTGATAACAGAGTTCAGCTTACAGAGAAGAGCATGTTCTTCTTATCCTGATTGACAGCACGAGGGTCGGGCACAGGGTCGGTGTGTTTGATGACAGAGACAGATTCACCTACAAAGACAACAGACAGTAGCAGGCCGACTCAGTTTGATCTTAGAAATGAAGCACAGCCAATTATCTCTACAGAGATCTATGATCATTCAAGCTGTTTCACTGATCGTTTACATGCTCATGAATGTTTCAATTCAGAAGCAAACATGCAAATTGGGAAGCGTGTCATTATTCACTGCTGTGCTCATTCTGCAGCCAACACAAGAAATCTTGTTCACTGTCATTAAGCTATTGTGGTTATTCAAATACATCTGGAGGGCTGATCTTTTCATCTTGGATAACTTTATGCTCTTATCTTGAAAAAAAGAAAGTATCAGCGGAGAGTCTGAGAGTCATTTAAAACTGAGGATTCTATCCAAACCATAACTATAATGCAGTGTTTCTCAATTTTTCTTTAGACCAAGGACCACTTAATCAACATGACCACCTAGCATCAACTGAGTAGGTGAGGCCATTTTGACAGACTATCATCTAATTAGGCTATAATTTGCTATATACATTTTAAGACATCTTAATTAGAATAATGGAGACAACAGTGTAGAGATGTCTGGCTCCAAACTGGAGGATTTAAGTCTCACATAGCGACTGACGGCTGCTAATTTTTTCCACCTAAATTGTAATTATGTTGTGTTGCAAAACGGTCACAAAATATTTGGTTACATTGCTGAACACAGCAGAAAGAAGTTCAAATGAATAATGTTTGAATTTTCACACAGATGACAGTTGATTTAATATTAAAAACAACACATCTATTCTACTCACTACAAGTCTTTGATGTCGTTCAGTATCACATACAGTTTGAGAGACGCTTCATTTAAACCATGCTATTTTATTTTCAATCTACTTGTGGACTTGTGGACCACTGGTGGTCAAATGGAACACATTTTGAGAAAGGCTGAATGAAACTCTAGCTTTAAATACCATTTGTAAGCCCGTCTTCTGATATCCTGACACTGCTGATCGGAGCTGGAGTCAATAAACATACATGACTACTGCAGACTCATTCGAATTGGTAAATGAATGCCGATGGTATGCTTTCCCACTGAAGACAAAAACCAGATAATAGTGGGTGTTTGTCCCCAGTTTGAAAGAGGTATAATAAATCAACTGAATAAACTCAGGTTATTCCAACTACTATTGCATTTGTAACTTGTGGCCATGTCTGAAAACTAATTAATTGATGAGGTATACAATACTTAAAGGGCTGGGTGGTGAGATTTAAACCTTTGTATGAAAACAGCATTTCTCCATTACCTTCAGTAAGAGATAGCTTATAGTTCAATTAAGCTTTAAAAGCATGTGAATGAATGGCAAAGTGTTGAGGCTTTGACAAAAAAGGTTAGTGTGCAATAAGAATACAAATTAGAAAAAAACAAACAAAAAAGGACACAAAAAATAAATACATACAATGCAGCATAAAATATCATACATCATGAAAGTGTGTCAGTCAAAGAAAATCAATCTATGATTTAGATAAATCTATTTAATAGAACTTATTCCAATTAATAATCATGGCACAGAAAAATACTTTGACAGCTTTGATACCATCAGCAGATGTGTCTTACCGGTCAGAATGGACTGGTCTACCCTCAGAGTTGTTGATTTGATTGAACAGATACGGATGTCGGCAGGGACCTTATCGCCAACTATAACCAAACAGATCCACAATTAGAGGAAGTACAAAAAGTAAAATGCCAAAGCATCAAGAGAATGAACACAGTGAAATCACTTGAAAATAAAAACCTTAAAAAATAAGTCTACAGAAGACAACTCAAGTCACCCTATGCACTTCCAGTATTTTGCAATTCTGCATGTGTGTACAGGCTAAATGAAGTTTTAACAGATGAGTTGTTGTCCATTTTCTGCAGGCAGTAACTCAGCATCAGTGTAAACTAAACTGATGGAGCACAGCTCGTTACAGGGAGGTTGCTGCAACACACAGCAGCACAGCCATTACTGCAGGCAAGGAGAAGGAGAGCCAAAGAAAGAGGAGGAAATGAAGGACCTGTGAGCCATAAAAGGCCTGTCTCAAAGGAAAAAGCCAATTTGGGTACATCGGAATTGCAGTGACCCAATTCAGCTTCCTAATAGTACATAAAGGCAATGGAAACTGGGGAAATGGTTCAGGCTATGGCACAGTTCCTTGGGCGTAGTCTACATATAGGCCTACTTAGTTAAAAATGCAAATTGTGTCAGATTGTTACGAAAGATTCCACGCGAGAACATGGTGGAGTTCAAATCCAGGAAGTCACACGGGCCTGCCAAATATCTGAGAATCAAACAAAACATCCAAACAAAGTAGAAAACAAACAAGGAAAACCACTAAAAGTCCAGATTCACATTTGAGGGGAACATCCACCCCATCCAATGCCTTAGAGAGAGGGGAGGGGTAATAGCATGTCAATACATTCCCCAATATGTTTATCAGGTTTAAATGTGGCCGTAAAATGTCAGCTGTTCCTTCATTATTGAAACAGCACAGGAAAAGACAAAGGGACAGAGACTGGGCCCCAGCCGTTTTATCACCTTTGAGTCCAAACATTTGTAATACAACTGGATGCACACATTTTTACAGCCTTGTTAAATTAATGTAAATTTCAATCCTCTAGCTCCATGATTGTTGACTTCTCACCATGAGACATGACCCCTGTGAGAAGTTCGTTAGGTGTCCTGACAGTGATGCCAGGAACTTTGATCTGTCAGAAGGCATTGGACAGACAAGACAAACAGTGACAGCTTTTCTGAGAAAGACTAATGTTGAGCTCTGCTGCATCTTTAAACCATCTGGACCTGGAACAATGGCTGTAATGGGAGCTTCTCTTCTGAGAAGGTCATACAACCTGGCGCCCAGATGTAGCGATGCCAGCTTGGGGTCTGTTCTAAATACAAACAAAGGCTGCATCCAAATGTCCAGACTTTATCAGACCTGCAGACTCGTGGACTTTGCGGATGCAAGTAGCAGCAAAGGTTAAAGAGGTAATCTTATATTTGCATTACGGGCTAACGCGCTCAAAGAATAGATGTGAGGCTGGTGAACATATCATCATATGTACGACTGAAATCCACGAGGGCTCAGTATTTGGATGCAGCCAAAGACTGACTTCCTGATGGTATGGATCAATGAGCTTGCTGCAAAATGAATAGAGGAACCACTTTCAATGATATACCTTTAACTTTCTTAAGAGAAATGATCCCATCCCAGGAAGAGATTAAAAGGATTACCCTCGGCTGTGCCACAGGAACAAAACATGACATGTTTTCCTTAGCAGCCAAAAAGCTTTACAATTACATCCTCCATGGTTGTGTAACACTTCCTGTGCTAAGTCATTACTTTTGAGGAAGCACTGACAACTTCTTAGAGAGTGCTGAGCCAGTAAACAGAGATGGGGATAGGCTCCTAACAATGGTGCTTTCTGATGCTCTTTCAAAGACGCCAGTCAGTGTTAAGACTCTGTGACATTGTGAAACACTGCAACTGTCCCGGACTGTGTTACACTGCAGACCTGCTCTGATGAAGTGTGTGTATATCATCCGTCCCTTTGTGTCAACATCCTACTTGGTAGCAGTCCAAGCATCTCCTCAGGCATGACCACATTCTCACCTCTATGCTTGCCAACAGGTCATATAGCCCCACAAATCTTAGTGACAAAAGCTCTGGTGATGCGTTGCACCCAATGTGACTCCCAGAGGTGCCTTTAAAAACAGACCTTTCAACAGCAGGCAAGGCACTGACCGAAGGGAAGCTGCCAGCTTTGACTGGCACCTGCCCCTGCCGTGTGTCAGGGGAAAGCGTGTGGTTTGGCAGGCCAGGTTTCCTCTGGGCCAGTCAGGAGGCTACATGTGCTGATGGTTCAACCTTGAAGCTCAACAAAAGGCTGACCTTCTGTCATGTCGAGTGGGTCATTTTAGAGCGGTCAACAAGTGAAGCATCAAGCAGCTTTCCATCACAGATCCACTACTGATTAACTCGTAAGCTACATTTACATGTGTACAATAATGCAAATACTTTGTCCAAACTGATATGTTATTAAACACAGCATAGATCAGGTCAAATAATAACCTTTCACTGGCTTCTCTTCTTTGCTTAATTAAAGCTGGTTTACTTCTAATCTTTGCCAGCCAGGTGCACTAAAGAAGCCACGCTACCATGACTCAGCACAACCACAGAAATGCAATGCCAGTAAATAAAACTGATAAACCTGGTTCTGCAAGTGTGTAGTTTACATGGCTCCTACCTTACACCCTCTTAAAAGGCATAGTTTGTGGATTGTATGAGGTATCTCTAGTCTCTAGTGTGGAGAAGCAGTGCGTAGCACTGACAGCAAGACATATATATCATTTTAAAGATGTACTACGTAGTTTTGGGGAAGAAATGATGAGACGGGAAAGATCTTAGTTGCCAGATTTTTGTATGCCTAAACAAACTAAATAAACTATAAGGCTATATTTTAACCATTTTTGGTGTTTTACATTGCTGTCAGACAGCCGCTTAAAGTCCAACATAAACAGCTGATCTGCGGCATGATACAACGCATGGCAGGCACAGCTGCCCTACATCAACCCCACATTATGAGCCCAAACAATCACTTTGACTGTATTTCAAGTGAATTTAGGTGTGCAGGTGTTTAAGTGTTTGGCACAAACAATTCAGGGCAGAATTCTTAATTCTTTGCCCACTGTGCTGATGAAAGAGTGAAACCTACATGTGACTTTGGCCGTGTACTAACAAACATGGGCAGAGTAAATCATGTTTAGTTAGCAGTTGTCTGGCAGGAGACAAACCAATATTTACCCACAGCTGACGAGTTTTGGGACTTCCTACTGTTACATTGTCACAGATGCAAACACATGTCAGCTGATGGTCACCTATCACCGTTGTTATATTACGTAAGTGCCATCTCTACACTTTCTCCTGAAGATCTCTGCTCTGCCTTTATGAATCTTAAGCAGCAGCAGGCACATCACACGCAACCGTTTCTGTTGCCATAGCGACAAAACTTGTCCCAGGACTGGGAGCACTAAAACTTCTGTCAAAATTAACTGGGGGTTTAGTGGAAGCCTGGCAGAAATGGCATGTACCTTAAGCATGACACAATTAATTTACAACATCTAGAATAGAGTTTTCACCACAGCCCACAAAAACATCCTGCAGGCAAATGAAGGATACAAGGATCTGAACTTTGGACTTTTGATTTTCTGATGTTGTTACACATCAAAACATTGTGAAAGCAGTCAGACATTATAGAAAAACTATTAGCAGACTGGAAGTGACGTAAATATCACAAGAAACACAACATCTAACTCTTTGCAGCAATGTAACACATTAATACAACAGGTCAGAGTTTACATTCTCTTCACATCTTAAAGTCAACACTTTCAACAGTGGCCTCTCATTACATTCTGACCTCCCACTATCCCATCTATAACCACACAGCATAGCAGATTCCCAGCAGTCAGTGCAGTATGACTTATAGTTAACAAGGCTAGGACTTTGGGCTGTATAATTGTAGATCTGTATAAAAATAGAAGCCAGAGATAAAAATGGAGAATTATTACTGAATGATGTGGTACTTTTATTCATAAAACACCTGACATTTTAGTGTGCGTTACACGTGCATAGATCTCTCATGCCAAGCCTTTTTACACCTTGAACCCACGCTGTTTGGCCTGAATAAAAACCTCTGTGCCCTTCTGCTGGACTTCACTACAATTGAGGTTTTTGCATTTCTAAAGCCTGCCTCAATGGTCGGCAAGATGAGACCGTTTCTCTCAGTCTTGCTGACAAGTCGGGAACATTTGCCAAAAGACAGCCCCTCCGTGACAACAGACACTTGCCAGACCACATTAAATGCCACATACTATCCATGGTGTCTGGAATCTTAGTGGGGGGTGCGGGAGCTGATGGGTAGGGTCGCTGTGCATTGAGCATGGTAGGGTGGAATTGTTATCCATGAAGCACTTCCCTATAAGGTCATCTCTCTGTAGCACAATAGCAGCAGATGAGAGAACCCCTCCCGCCTCCTCCCACATGAGCCCCCCTCCTACTGGTAGACTGAGTCTGGTAGACTCCACAACTTCACAGGCAGCAGAGAACAAACCCGCTGAGTTCTGCAGCTCTGCAAAAAGGCCAACATCCAAATGGGCAAGCCCTCAACACCAAACTGTAGCTGACAGCAAACAGTGTGTGTTGTGTTATGACAAAGACTTAAAACTACTGAAAGGAAATTGTGAACTTATGATGTTATCAGCTAAAGGGAAGTGGGGCAATCAGAGGATTTTAGATGACTGATTTTGGAGGTGTCAACAATCTACTTTGAGGCTGTATAGTATTTAATGTCCTCTTCCTTCCATTTTCAAACGTAGAGAGCCAAAGTCACACCCCTTCCGGAGGACCCCATGGGACCTTATTTCAGAAACCTTTGGATGGTAGTGAATGAAGAGGGACAAATATTTTTTTGATCCCAATTGAATTGTGCCATGAATCACACATGTTTTGTTTGTCAATTTAAAAGACAATTTCTCCAGTCAAGAAAGTTTCAGTTTGTTGTAAATAAAAGTCAAATATCATCTAGTTAAACTGCTCAGTGGTATTGTCTCTCACTCAACACAAGTCACCAACACCAACATGTCTGTCAACAGAGCACAGAAAAAGTACTGAAGAAGAAGAAAAAAAAAAGCAGGTCATATTGACAACTGCAGTTGCGTGAAAGGAAAGGTCAGTTCTATTAGCTGCTAATATACAGGAGCAGCTCTACAATGTATAAGTTAGAGGTTTTGGTGTCTTTTTAATTACTTTTTTCACAGTCTTAATTTTCATTAGTTTTATGACAAACCGTGACTTTCTTGACTTGATAAAATATTGTTTTAATTCACAAACATCATATGTGTGATTTATGAATCAGTTCAAGAGGGATCGAAAAAAATATAGTCCCTCTTCATTCACTACCATAAATAAAGTCCGATGGAGCAAACTGGAAGGGGCGTGACTTCGGCGGATAAGGAGCAAATGCCAAAAAAGAACGATCTTTAATTGCGCGGATGGTCATAGGCTACTACAAGTATGGAGATTTTTAATAGATTTTTAAATAGATTTTAAACGACCAGCACAGACAACCGACAGCATTGCTTCAACTGCTTCAAGGTCAGATTTAAAGTACTCCAAAGATAAAACCAAGCATGAAATAATCTAGATCAAAGTCTGAGAAATGCATCACAGAATGTTACTTCCATGATATTAAACAAATTCAGTGAGCATGCGGATGAGCAATGAGGTGCGAGTAGGAGGCAGCGCTCAAACCCACAGCAGCACCCTGACAAGAGAGCAGCAAAGATTGGCTGCAGGCTATTCTTCTCACGGCTGAAGCAGCCACAGAGGGCTCGTCTCAATGTCCTCTACCCCAGCACGGCAGCCAGCCGGGCAGCATCTGCGTCATCACACTCCTCTGCGTGGTGGGGGTCACTTTGCCACTTCAGGAAAATATTATTCATAGATAGAAAAAAGGGGGAGCCTGACAGGAACCATTGTAGAAGATATGAGGATTTTGTAAGTAAGCTGAGCTGATGGACTTCTGACGACAGGATAAAACATCCGGTTTTACCTCCTGCTGTGCTGCATTTTTGAGTAAACCTCATGACGCTGACAGCAAAGCCTCCAGCTACCTTCAACAGGAGTTTTCAAATAACTAGGTCTCTAATATGCAAAAGGAGATTGTGTCTGACTCACAACTTCCTCTTTAAATCTGAGCCAAAAAATTAAGCTTCCAACGGACATAAGCAAAATGTCATGATTAGTCAACCAAAAACAAATAATACATACTTGATGAATCATACACTTTTTAATGCCCCGTACACCCCTTCTTCAGTTGCCCTTGTCAAGGTCAGTCAGGAGTCTCACGTCACCCACTGTAGCCATGTTACCCTGAGCAGGATGAGAGGGGCGTGCACAGGACACCTGTCATTTTCATGACTGTCGCTGCTTCTATAAATACTTTGTTCCATAATCTAACCGGCCCACGACAGCTAAAAATAAAACCTACCACCATGCACAGAAAAAACTATGCATCACTTCAGTGGCTTGGGGTTAAACAGAGTATCAAGATAATGCTTGAGTTTCTACATTCCTCAACACATCAGTCTCTCTTCATCCCTCTACATAAACCTATAGAAGTGTGTATGCCGTGGGGGAATCAGCACTCTATAAAATCTATGCTATACATCCTAGCTGCTCAAATATGCTGACTGGACCTCAGCAGCATGAATCACTCTCCAGTGTTCAGTTTAAATGCTGCAGTTGGGATGAGCTGTGAGGATGCAGTAGTAGCATGTTCCTCAGCAGAGTTCAAATTTGGTATGTGTGGACAAATATTCACAGACACAGACACAGACACACACACAGACACAGACACACACACACACAGTAATGTGGGCCTCAATAGCATTTGTGCCCAGTCCTTCGAGACAATAGGTTAATAAGACCATCTCAAAATACATCACTCCTGCAGGGTGAGTCACCTGTGCTGTGGCACATGGGGATAGGAGAGGTTTCAATTCCTGCCTGTGCTAAATGTAAACCATGACCATACCTGAACTCATTTGATGTGGCCGCAGTGGGCTTTACCTGAGGCACAGCCAAACAGCTGCCAAAAACTATCCCCAAAAAAAGCAGCATGTGGAAAAATGTGGAAAGGTTCTTTCACAGAGGGAGAACAACAAATTCTTGATAGAAGCTGCAGTGGCATTAAATTGCCAATCTTCTGTGAAATTCAAGGTTCATGTGATATCCACATGTTTCCTCTGCTTGAGTCTACAAATCAAACTAACATCTAAACTATTCACTCTCACTTTAGTTGAAGCATCAATAAAAGCATTAATAACACAATAGTAACAAAGACATGTCTTTATAATTTTAGTGTGTTGTTTTTGTATTTCTGCTTTTTAACCTGTAAAGTGTCTTTGTGTACTCTGAAAAACGCTATATAAAATAAATGTATTATATGTATCATCATCATCATCATATGTTGGTTTAGAGGAGCGGGTTAACCTACCAGCGATCTCCACGATGTCACCAGGCACGATGTCTCTGGCCTTGATCCTCTGAACAGTTTTCCTGTCCTGCCGGTACACTTTGCCCATCTCAGGCTCATACTCCTTAAGCGCCTCAATGGCATCCTCAGCATTGCGTTCCTGGTGGGGAGAAAATGTGATTGAGTGCCAAAGATTTCTGAGATGAACTGATACAATCACATGAACTAATACATGCACACAAAACGGTATGAGGACATTTTCTGTTGAAGCGCCACCAACTATTGTAAGTTGGATGCTTATTTTGTCAGGTTTTGGTTGGTACAGTTAGATGTTAAGTGTATGAAAATGGGAACAGAAATCACATCATTTTCTGCCTCTTGACGTTTTCCAATTTTATCCTACACCAGCATCTTCATCGTTCATCAACAAGAAAAAACACATCACTCAGAGCGCACTGCCCACACATTCTTTAAATAAATAAAATAAGCCAGCCTCAAATGTACGCATCAGACAGAAAGACTGCTGACGACAACTGACACGACCGCTCCTTTTCAACAGGAAGCCTTCAGCAAACAGTGTTGACGTACAGTGCATGTGAAGTACAGCAAATATTAAAACCTACACATTACAGCAGGCTGTCACACTGATTGAAAAGTTTAATTAATTGTCTAGGACATCCTTTTCCCATATCCGGCTGTGTCTTTAACATTAGTACAACAACAGCTTTGGCTCAGTCTTTTAATATCTCTTCTCACTGGTGACTGTGGTTCACTGTTAAATATTACGCAATCAAAATACAAAAGGCCTTTCTGTTGAAACTGCATCAGAGAAGTTTTGGACAAACATTTTGAACGCTGCAGTTCACAGTAATGTTGAATTGGTTTCGCCTAAATTAGATGCATGATCAACTTGATAAAGGTGGGGTACTCATTAGAAGACTGTGGGACTGGATTGCACTGGATTTATCTAGGAGCAATGAACATCAGTATCTTACTTTCCATGTCGATACAGCGTCTCATGACTTTTTTTTTTTTCCACAGCCCACTGTTAGACTGCAACTGACTGAAATATAGTTCATTGTGTGCATCGCTATAATTCATAATTTCTATTTGTTTGTTTTATAATTTATAGGGTGTTTTTGTTATAAAATGTTTATTTTTATGCTCTATTTTTACCAGCATATTGGCAGGGTCTGCCAAATATAAACAAAGTAAAACAGTATGAAACTGTGTTGTCCTTTAAGATCAGTCTGTTTATTCAGTTATGGAAACAAAGAGTTTGTTTATCTAGGCATTAAAACCATCCATATCCATATCCATAACTGTCTACTTGAACTGATAACACCCACAAAGCTAGGTTTTAGTCCTTATCGATAGGTACAACTATTTCCCAGAAAAAACATCATTCTGTAGCATCAAGAAATGTGATTTACATCAACAAAATGCCTCAAATCTGGACCAATTCCCCTGGTAGACAGTGTGATTTAAAAACAGTGACTCACCTGCCACACACCAACGATGGCATTGGCTATAAGAATGAGTAAAATTACGAAAGGCTCCACAAAGGCTGTGATAGTTTCTTCTCCCTCCTCAAACCAGGCCAGGACCTGAAACAGTATAAGAACAATCTCATTAGTTTAAAAATAAAGAAAAAAGAAATCAAGACAGGACAAACAGTGGTCTTCAGAATAGATAAAATACTGAAAAATCAACTCTCTGATGGAAGGTGATAAGATGTTAAGTCACAAATCATGCATTTAATTTTTTTTTTTCCTTTTAAACTCTTCAAGAGGTAGCTTTTGTGACAGCAGTCTTTCATCCCATTAATACGAGCTTTTAGCTGTTTGTCAGTTGCGGAAGCTTGACATGAAAGTCAGAGATTGATTTAAGTTAAGAGCCGAGAACCATCCCACACATTTCTTTGTGAATGTACAGGGGAAAAAACATATCATGCAACTGGACCTAAATACTACATACTTAAACTCAACTCTTTCCTGTGGTATAAGTAAAAAATGGAAATATAGGAGCCTTAATCTTCTAAGTTTACTCGTAGCAGTGCATTTTATTTTATTCAATGTTGGCAACTGTTGCTGTTCTCCTGTGGATATTTGTATTTATTGATTTTTTTAACTGCCAACACTGCACAGCTGAACTGTGGAGGAATACAAGCCTCTTCATAACAAAAGCATTTGAGAAAATCATCCAGAAGACTATGTAACTCGCATTATATATTACAACCTCTTACTGCCAGAAAGCAATAACAATATTCTGACCTGGAGTCTCATTTGGCATCTTGTCCCTGAGAAAACTGCCATAAAATGAGCCTGTGTGTCACAAGCAATAGTTTTATGTCCAATAACGTAATAAAGCGGTCAACCTCAGTAAGAGGATGTAAGTATCGAGCTGTGCCAAATGCCAAAGACATTTTCAATGGCATAACTTAAATGGCAAGCATAACTCTTAATAGCGGTGTTAATACAGAAGCACAGGGCATACATTATTCACCCCCATTGAAAATGGGGAAAAAAAGGCTGCAGCTAACAATAATTTTCATTGTCAAATAATGCTAATTACATTTTACATGGTCAATTAGTCAACTGTGCATTTTTTCGTCCTACCAACAGACCAAAACCCAAAGATATTCAGTTTAAAATCATCAAATCGTTTCAGACAATTCACTTTGATGTTTATTCTGTTACATATTTGAATTTGAAATTTGTGTTTTGTGAATATTTTGTCTCCTTTGACTTTTATTGCAAATCAATGCACATGCATATATGCACCCATATCCCAATCGAATTTTGAGAAGTGCATTTTGCTTTTGCACAAGCAAGCTTCATAAATACCACTGTGAAAGCTCATCACTGATGTGCGGCTACATAGAATAGTACATAAAAAGCCCATTTATGTATGGATAAATGAAGCCCTAATATATATGCTAACAAGCAAAGGATAAATAAACATATATAGCACGTTACATTATAAAATAATGCATTAAAAACCTTAACAACTGTTCCCTCAATATTAAGCTAATTCATACAAACAGGAGTAATTAATAGTTGGACTTTTTTAGATTAAGTTTCAAGGAGCCCTCCAATAGTTAGCTAATAGTTTAAGTTTTCTGATTTTAATTTGCTTCCAAACCGGATACATATGAAAGTACGCGAGTAACTCGATGTTGAGATGGCCGTGTGTGCAATGAGTGCCCTCCCACTGAAGGGCCAGGGCCCAAATTTGGACTTGAGTGGTGCTCTGTTGCCCTGTCCTAACAGCAGCCACTGACATCTCAGTGTCACCTTAGTGGACACTGGACACTACAAATGCAGCCACAGACAGAGCCTCACTTATCAAAATGTTCTAAAGTCATACCTTAATCTACAGTAGAGTTGTCACAAAGAACATGAAGAAAAGTAATGATGCCAAATTAATATAATGCAAATATAGCAAAATGGTTATACCTGCATTATCCTTCACACTACATAAAAAGTGGTAATATAACATGAAAATTAGGGGTAGGCTGATTATCGATATCACTGATTTTTCTGTGAGATTGCAGGTAAAATAAACTAACATAATATCCCGCCCTCAACAATATCAGATTTGTAAGACATCACAATTAATAGCCTATAAGCACTGAATAATCTGAAACTAGTAACTACATTTATTCAATTAATGTAGTGGAGCGGAAGTAGAAAGTAGAAAATGGAAATACTCAAGTAAAGTACCTTAAAAATTGCACAGTACTGGATGTATTCATAACTGGTTGTTTCGAAATTTTGCCACCGCAAATGAATATTGGTCCCAAATGTCGGTTTTCAGTGTTGTTCATTTCTAGTCATCGGTATTGGCCCAGAAAAAGTGTGAAAGAGTGAAAACATTCATCTTCAGAATGGGCTTATATGCACACTGATCATCAGGTCAACAGAAAATGTTGACTTGTAAATGCTGCTTGTAAAGTTCACACCATTAACACATCTCAGCCAGTGTATGTGTGTGACAGTCATGTGTTGTTTTCTATTAGTGTTATGATCAAAGTTAGTAGTGCAATGTGACATTATGTTCAAAATTAGATTTGTTGCTGAAGAAAATGGTGGGGGAATACAAGGATAACTGCGAGGGATCTGGAGGAGTGTTGTTCTGTGAAGTTTGTCAGCACTTACAGACAGTACTGGAGCATCTGAAGCCCCTGATGTTGTTGATAAAAAATAAAATCTCAACTACCTAAATATTTATTTTAGCTTGCTGATGGTGATTTTTATGTCTTACGTTTGCTTATTTGTGCTTAAAATAAATCCTTGTTATATTGAATGAACACTTGTCTATCATATTATCAGTGAAAAAACAAAATGCTGCTGAATTCTACAGATTTTCACTCTTGATCACTGCTGAAAGCTGCAAAACATTTTTTCTGTGTAGATTCCTTTTGGACCTGCTGATGATGCTATCAGTCCACAATTAAACTTTCATCTGTCCAGCACTGAAAGTCAATGCCTGACGGGGACCAGGGTAAATCATTACACAGCAGCCACGCTTAAGGTCTCAAATGTCTTACTTGGCACATGGTGACAGCAACTCAATACTGCTACTGCTGTTGTCACCATTCCTCAGATGGGTCGCGAGGCTTCTCAGCTGTTTAGCTGTCTAATATGCACATGTAACTCCAGCTGGGTTACATAAACTGAAGACGTTCACACTTCTGCACCATGCACTCCATAAACAAACAGCCTCCTGCCACTCAACACAGGGCTTAATAGCAATCCCATCTGCAATTTTGACTTCATATAAAACACTCTTTCAGCCAGTGGTGGAAAGGGACAGCTATTTGTAAGAATTAGTAACTTGTCCTGAGATTCCTGTAATTTTTTGGATTATCTCTCCTGTTTACTGGACAGCTTACAGAGTAAGAGAAAGAAGTGACAGTGGGAATAAAATAAGAGCTGACTTGAACTGTCAGAAGCATCAGAGAAGCTGAAAAAGGATCACTCAATTTGATTTACTGCATTCAGAATGAGACAACCAATAAAAGTCTAAATAGTAAATGCAAGCTCAACAAGACAGCGTTTTACTTTACAAACAGTGCGCGGAATATGTATTGATATACTTACAAAAGATATACATGCAGCCAGCAGAAGAATTCGAACAAGTAAATCTTCAAATTGTTCAAGGACAAGCTCCCACAAGGATTTCCCTGCAGAGAGAAGAGTCGGTCAAAAACAAACAAACAAACAAACAAACAAACAAACAATCCATCGCAGAGCCTTATAAAATGACAATAACAATATCAGTGACAGTTGTCATTACCTTCCTCTGCTGGTAACTCTGTGTGGAGAGATGTGGAAGTCAATCCAGGGAGAGTGCGCAGGAAAAATAAAAAAAACAAGAAAAGAGAAAGAAGGTTTAGTTAAGTAGGTCAATTAGTGAACAAACACTTTTGTCTGCCAGTTAGAGACATGCCTCTCAGTTCCTGTTTCATGATGGGGAACTTTCTTCTGGAACAAGAGGAGGTTGGCATGTTCTGTGAGACAGAGGAGTGTTACCTTCAAAACAGTTTGAAGCTAGAAAGGTGGCAGGGTCCGCCAAATATAAAATAAAAGAAATCAGTTGAGGACAGTCCTTAATCTTCCTTACGCAATAGGAAAATGGGAAAACTTTGATCAGTGTAAAGGTCAAAATGATCTAAGGGGAGGGGAGTATAGCCTCCATGACCTCCCAGGTGATATTAATATAAAACAGCTGTTTTAAGCCTGGGACAAGAGAGATTAGCTTTGAAGGATAACATTACTCCAGTGATCCTGAGGCCACTGTTCAGTGTCAAATACCTGCCAGATCCCCAGGCACATGGGCTGATGTGTTGCATATTTACTCTGAGAGCATCTGACAAGGTTACTGTGCTCAACAATGACACACTGTATTCAACAGGGCCACCATATTTTAAAGCTACTGTCAACAATGTCACCATCAGGGTAAGTTTAACAATGTTATCACAGCCAACAGTGTTAACAGGAGACATTGCTACACACTGATTCAATGTTCAGTAATGTTTAAAAAGGTAGGAGTTGACCGATATGGCTTTTTCAGGGCCAATACCGATGACTAGAAATCAGGGAGACTGTTAACTGATATTTGAGACCGATGTTAATTTGCAGTAAAAAGAAAATCTTTGGTTTATTTCTTTACTGGTAATTCGAAATTTTGACAGAAAGTACAATTCTCTGGTACTTTACTTGAGTTTTAACATTTTCTGCTACCTTATAATTTGTCTCCACTGCATTTATTCGATACATTCAGGTAGTAGTTACTCAGTAGTAACGCAGATCCAGATTATTCAGTGTTTATGTGCTATTAATTGTGATGTGTTACTAATCAGATATTGTTGTGGGCGGGACATTGTGTGAGAAAATGTTGCATCAGAACCAAAGTATCAAATCCATACATTAGCTTAAAGTTCAATTTTAATATTTACAAGATCAATGAGGAAATAATACAAACTCAGATGTTTATTTTGTCCATAACTGAATAAACAAGCTGTTCTCAGAGTAAAATAAGGTCCCCAGAACTCTGAAGCTAGAAAGGTGGCAGGGTCCGCCAAATATGAACACAGTGAAACAGTATGAAATCGTGTTGTCCTTTAAGGTCAGTTTGTTTATTCGGTTTATTTGTTAAGTTTGTTTAGGCATTAAAAAAAAACATCATCCCCAAAACTACATAGTGCACCTTTAAAGACTGACTTTTTTAAAACGCCAAAACTAAATATACAAACAACAAACACATTTCCTCTCCAAAACTACATAGTGGCCCTTTCAACATGTCTAACAATGTCTCCAAGTTAAACAATGTCCTCTCAGTGATGATTAAGTTGTTTCTATGCAAGTGATGGGAAACCCTCGAGGTCACCAGTGATGACGTCAGCTAAATCACTTCACGGGAGCCGGGTAACACTGGCCGGTCCGGTCCGGTGATGTTCATGACTTTTACCCCATATTCTGAATACCGTGCTCACATGTTAAAGTGGCATGACATTTTTTTTCTCTAACCGCGAGTCTCTCTCAGCAGCGGTGTTAGTGTGAATTGTCATACCGTTTAGGCCCCATTTCTCCCGCTGACGTTTCACCTCGTCCAGGGAAAGTCCTGTGCTCTCGTTGACGCAGAAATAACTGTAAACTTCTTCCACGCTCTTCGTGTGAGCGTTCTCCATGGCGGACAGAGGGCTCCTTCCCACACAGCTCAGACACGAAACACTGCCGTACGCTACCTTGTGGAGCTTTAGAAACTAGCGAGACTTTCGGGCGGATGAGGAGTTTACCAACTGAGAGCTGAGCATTCACACTCGGATGGCTGTCGACAGCACTGGCGGAGATCTACTGCGTCCCCCTCGGCTCCCGTTAGGATCTTCTTCCCGCCGAAATGTTGTGTGGAGACAGGTTCCTCTTCTCCGTCCGGGTGGAGCTCACTCCGAGTGTCTTCTTATCCCTGAAAATGGTGGTAAACTGGCTGCAGCAGCGTCCTGTGTTGAGGACTGCATTCACCCGGTCCAGTCCTCGGTGCTACCGTTCCGTGCCGTGGCCTCACCGTGGCGCAGCTCGCTGTGGCTCCTCACGCTGCTGACAGCCTGGTTTTATCAAAGTGCCTCACTGCTGCCCCTCTTTCCCTGCGTTGCATGTGGACTCATATCATTGGACGAGCAATGTCAGCTACGTTCAAACCAACCAGGGAGGCACGAAGAAACACAGGAAGAGACCAGGAAACTGCAAGCTGGAATACAAACTCCCAGCAACACAGTGCGTTTTCTGTTGCATGTACTCTAGAAATGTCCGGCTTCAGACTGTCGTTGTGTGCTCGTCTGTGATGTTTGGTGGAAAATGTCAAGTGGTGTCACTATTATTGGTATTTTTAAAGGCGCACTATGTAGTTTTGGAGGAGAAATCAAAACTCAGAATTGTAATATTTACTATTTTAATCAGGTGATATTACAAACATATAAATATAAATGTTTTACATATGTGAATAAACAATATGTTTCATGTTATAACAATAAACAATAATTAAAACTGATTAAAATGTCTTCCACAAAAACTACAGCCAGTTTAACCAATCTATTTTCTAGCAGTACACCATATGCTTCATAGAGTACTTTGTACTTTGTTTACCTGTTGATGTGATTACAGGGCTGGGCGATATGAAAAAAGTCAAATATCACATAATTTTGGCCAAATACATTAATATTATGTCAATATTGTAGGGATGGCTAGTGGTACTTTAACAGAATATCAGCAGAATGTGATGTTTGATAAATAATCATCAGTAATGTGGATATAATGACCAAGTGAATATAGTCGACATAGGAGCAGCTAGAGCAAGTCCCGTAAGTCTGGGAAGAAAGCCAGGAAACGACAACATTTATGCCATATCAAGATATAACAATATCCCAAATTTCAGACGATATATAGTCTCACATCATGGCATCGATAGCTGCAACTATAACCTCTTCACTATTCCCACTGGAAACACTTTTTACCACACTGGTGTTGCAAGCTTATAAAGCACACAGTGCCCCTTACACACAGAGTAAAGTGTAAGCTGCGTGTATAGATTCACAAACTACTCTACACAATTCCCTTAGACTGCAGGCATGCCATTACAGAAGCCCCATGTCTTATTGTATTACTACCTCATTTACACTTGACTGGGGGGCCTGTGTTTTCCTTTGGCATGAATGAGTCAGGGCTGAGTAAAGGACAAAAAGGCACTGATCAATGTCTCCGGCATGTCACGAACAGTTTGAGGATTTACAGTGGCCGAGTCATAAACTGAGGGACGTGATTTAACATCAGAAAGTCAATCAATAAAGCCAGATTAATCAGCCACATCTGCATAACAACGATAAAGGCAGCCAATTTGATAAAGAGGTGTGAGGGCACTAGGTCAACCCCCACCATGCTGTGTTCCTTAGGGGGGTGTCACTGTCGGATGTTTTACAGGACTGGCGTGCATCATCTGTTAACACATCTTAATATGGCCTCAAGAAGCACAAGGCAGTTAACAATAACAACATGGCACTGCCCAGTTGAACACCAAGCTGCCTTTTTACAATGCACACTTGATCCGTTTGGCGCAAGCGCCTCTAACATCGGCTGTCAACGGCAGATTAAGTTTCTGTGGAAGGGGAGGGAGGAATCCTGAAACATCCGTGAGGATATTTGTTGGGAGCAACACAAGGCACTAAAACTATGGACTATGTGGGCAGAAGTGTGTGCCACATTACTTCCAAAGAAATAAGTAAAATGTGTTTTTTAGATTTATGTGTAGATAATTAACTTGCATAATACAAAGGCAACATAATATTTAATATTACTATAGGCTCATTTCTTGTCAATTCACCTCGGTCCAACCAGTTCACTCTTGGATTTTTTTATGTTGAAACTTTTATTAAATTCATGAGACTTTGTGGAAGTTAGGCCATCTGAGCTAAATTTTCCAGATTTTAGTGAGCCTTTGCATGTGAATTGTAAACCTCACTAGTCACTAATTTCACCGGATCGGATCGAAATTTGTCCTCAACATCCACAAGCAACATCCACGACCCTGGAAAACCTGACAAAATGTATTCATTTAAATGGTTGTTGCTGAATGGTTACAGTAATCCAATTAAAAACAGGAAGTCATTTTTTTTTACCAGAATGAATGTTATTTTTGGTTCTGTATAGTATTTAATGTAGTTCTGTCACATACAGCATTTAGTTGGTTCTGCATAAAAAAACTGAGTGGCATCCCCATCCATGACATGAACTAGGAAAAGTTCTGGATTTTGGGTGAGTGGGCATGGAACGACCCTATAGTCAAACAAAGCAAACATAATGCTTTTACTCCACATCAAATCTGTAACTTGTTTTCTATAAATTGTGCTTGTATTCTAGCATTAATATTTGACAGGTTTTCACTGTGCCTCATTCAGTTTACCCTGAAATAAGTGAACGACAGACAGTTGCATGTTAGATGACTGTTATAATGAAACACAAGTCAAAATGAATATAAAGTATATTTAATAGAAATACACAGACAACCAAAATATCTACTTATGTCTTACACCAAAGGTTATATTGAAATAAGTATCCCATACAGAAAAATAATGTACGTTGTATTATAAAAGAGAAACAGGCACAATCTGCACTGTCCAAATCAATGGAGCTCCCAGTGAATTCCAAAATTGGCAAGACACCCTGCCCAAGGTCATGGTAGTCGCTGCCAAAAATAGTTGACCGCGGTCACATCCCAAGTGCACCACTTTGTCGGCTGTTATCTTTGGACACTTTGATTCGACATGTATTCTTAAAGATGTGGCAAAATGGAGGGTCCAGGGGCCAGACAGAGTGAAAATCTGTGTCCTGCGACACCTATCGATCTTGTGTTCTTAAAGTAGTGGATTCTAAAAAGATCTCAAACTGTGTCACTGCCAAGAAGTCACAATCAAGTGGAACTCGATGGCAAAGATGAGCCACAGTAAACCATTCAACAAACCATGTGCTGTCCATGTGTGACAAAAAGTCTGTCATTCAAATGCCCAGAACAGTTTACATTTAACAACTATATAGTAAAAAGATTAAGCTGTGTTACAGAAAGGTATGGAATATTAACTTGAACTCTGTATACTGAATGTACTGTAGGTGACCTGCAGTTGACCCTCACAGCACCAGCCTATCCTCTCCTCCCTCCTGGATTACTTGACCAATAGATGCCTGGCTCTGAGCTCTGATGAAGCACTGCCTCTTGCACTCCATCAGCTGCTCCAGGTCGCGCCACATCTTCATTTGCTCCATGTTGGCGCTGTGACTCTCCCTCACCATCTTCTGCTTCTCACGCAACTTCTGGAGTCCAGAAAAGGAAAATAATGATTAGTAAGAAAACATTTAAATTACAAACATATTAGCAAAAAAATACATATTCCATCTACATTACTGCTCGCTTCCAGTTAGTGTCCTTTATAAGAGCACACCCAAATTGAAAGAGATACGATGTCTCTTTGTAGTAGTTACTTGTCTTCTTTTGGTAGTTTTATGCCTTTGTAGTACCTGGTGTCTCTTTGTGGTGGTTTTGTGTATACTCAAAGTCATTATTTTTTCTCTTTGTCTTTGCTTGGTAATTTAATGCCTCTTTGCAGTTCTTGTGGGTCTCTTTGTAATCGTTCTTTGTCTCCTTGAAGTTGTTTTTTGTCTTTGGGTAGTTTTATGCCTATTTGTAGTACTTTGTGTCTCTTCGTGGTGGTTCTGTTTCTCCTTGAAGTCGTTTATCATCTCTTTGTAGTAACTGGTCTCTTTTTCTAGTCGTTCTTTGTCTCCTTTTGGTAGCCGTATGCCTCCCTCTAGCAGGTTGGTGTTCTTTTTGTGCTCATGTATTGTTTTTGTATAGTTGTATGATTGACTACCACTAGGAAATTTTAACAGTCCCTTCAGAAAGATGCCCCTGCCCAAGGTGTCAGGGGGCCCCTGGGCCTGTGCCCACACAATAATCAATTCATGCTTGTCCACTGCATTTATCTTCAGGCAATCTTCTTGACAGAATAAAGGAATATTTCCAAGTATTGACCCAAGGCATCTGCTTGGTAATTTTTTTAAAAACACCTTTCTCACCTTGCCGAGTAACTCCTGTTCTGAGATGTTCTTCATGTACACTTCCCTACAAAAAAAGAAGAAGCAGAGGATGTAATTCAAAAACAAGCCATTGCGATTTCACGTGTTGATCTCGCCCAGTGTTTAAATAAAGGTGTGGTGTACCAACACATTTTGATATCACGAGGTGTGGTAATGAGTTTCTAATGACTCGCTGTGCTGTTTGAAAGAATAAAGGGGCAGCAGCTAAAACTGACTGTGGTGTAATAAGAGCCTCCTGAGGTGAAAGGGGTATTTATTATCCTGCGAGCAGCTGGCTGGCCTGGCTCAGCAAGCTCACCTGATGGCTTTCTTCCTCTCCTGTGGATCAGAGGACACGTAGGCCTTCATCTCTTCAGCTGCCCTCTGTATTTGCATCTCAACGATCTGTTGAGCACAGAGATGGGGTGATTGAGTTTATTGTCATACTGGCTGTTTGGGGGCAGGTCACATGCAAAATGCTGCAGACATTCTGTCGACTCCTGACAGCACCCCTGTGGTATCAATTCTTAATGTGACATATTTGGCTTGTAAAACAGTGATAGTGATGGGTTATACACCCGCTGTGGCAAAAGTTATCCTTTTACAAACACTTGCCTCTGACATGGAGTTGATATAATGATAACGGTTTTCCTCCTGTGCGGTCTCCTCTCTCAATGCTTTCACCTCCTATGATTGAAAAATAACAGCAAAGACACACAATTACACAGGAACACCCTGGATAAACATATATTAATCTTTTTTTAATTGTGGACTTGAATGAATGAAGGAAAGAACATTTTTTGATTTTTGGCTACATAGATCTTGAGAAACAAAGATTATTTCACACAGATTTTTTCACAGTCACTAACCAAAAGGAATGAGACTTATTTTTGCCTATCCTATATGATATGACTTTAATCCAAAAGTTGTTCCCAACCTGCTCCAATTTTGACCTGTTGCTCTCCAAACCAGCAGTACAACTTTCGTACTGCGCCTTCTTTTCCTCATACTCCTGGCTTAGTTCCTGGTGAGACAGAAACCCAAACAGTTACACACAGGAACTGAATGACAAATGAGAATTGAGACACATGCATAGAATACACCATTTTCAACCGTCTTGTCATACTCTCAGCGCTGTTTCACATCAACATAGCATCACAGCTGGCATCTGAGCAGTTTAACTTACAACAGGCTCTTACAAAGTCTATTTATGTCTTCCTGTTGCGGCTCTTCATTAGTGGACATTACCCAGTAAGATGGAAGAGCAATTCTGGGAACACGTGTAGGAAAATTTAATCCTCTGCTTTAGCTCAGCAGTGTGGGGGGCTTTCCCATTGTGCATTTTATTTATGGACGATGTAAATTATTCTTAATGGACCCTGTCCATGATAACACACAAACACAATACTTACTGGCCTGCAGGTAAAGATCCCAGCACTTATTTGGAAGTTTAGGACAGATTCATAGTTTATTATGTTTTTCTCATGAAAATTCATATGTTTTTGCTCTGGGCGGAGAATTTGTGAGATATGACAGCTGCATTTATGCACTGGAAAACAATCCTACATAATCCTATATACTGTGTGTTTTGTACCTTTAACATCAGACTAGTATCAATTGTAATAACAACCTGTATCAACTTCTTGTCTGGATTGTTTTATTCCTGAGTTGTGTGTGAAAGAGCAGCAAACAAATCATTTGTAGTTGCTTTTGAAGCCAGATTTTCTGTACAACACTAATTGATAGGGTTTGAGATTCCTTTGAAGTAGAGGTTTGATAATGCAGGCGATACTAACCTGACACCGCTGTCTCAGTGTCCTCAGTTCTTTTATAATCGGCGCTAGAGCAGACTTCTTCTCCACGATCATGGAGTTTAATTTCTTCACCTGTTAAACCAAGGCAATAGCACACACTGCATTCAAACTGAAACATCAACAACCATGTAAATTGACAGAAAACATTTTTTTTATGCTCAAAGTTGCAGCTGTTTGCAGGTGATGAGACTGTGACTAATGATCTACTGAGATAATAAAGTTAGGCAGCAGTATCAACCAGACAGAAGCAACCTGAGAAATCTAATCCACATTTCTCAACAGAGGAGTGTGGAGAGTGTCGATAGTCATTAATAGCCAATAACAGTTTGTTAAGTATTCATTAAAACGAAATAGATTTCAGCTTTATGGCTGCTCAGTGCCTTTCCAATTTCCACTGTTAAGGTCTTCTTTCAGCTCGGAGCTGGGGATGTTTGAATCATCATTAGGAGTGGTCTACAGTTTGCCAAATGTACAAGCTGCCAAAGTGATCAACAAACTGGCTGCAGCTTGGAGCACGGCCTAATCAGTTGCAACAGCTTCCCTCTGGGCCTCGACACAAGAGGATGACAGTGTGACAAATAAAGTAGAAAAGGTCGAAAAGCTATGAGCTGTGCTGCGATAACCCACACAGGTGTTTTCACTTTTACTGATTAGAAATCTGCTAAAACTGTATTTGGGTGGAGTTGTGTTGGGAAATACATGAAATCACCAAAAGAGCATGTGCTAAAAGGCCTTTTTCACAGCCGATATTTGCACTTTTCAGTGCAGGAAAAGGACAGGCATTGATAATTACTTTAACGATGGCTCTGTTCTGACAGTGAGCCAGCGTGCTCAATATCTGGACCCAGATACCAAATCTGCAACATGGCATTCACCCTTTGTTCATTTGTGTCTTTCCTACGATGACATGTCAGAATGTTTGGCGAAGAAAAGGCCTTTTAGAATAATAATGTTGTAAATCAGTGTTCTTCAATCCTGGTCCTGCATGTTTTAGATGTTTCCCTGCCCCAACACACCTGATTCAAATGAAGGGGTTGTTATCATGTTTCAGCAGGTCGTGATGACAAGCTGATCAAAACATCCAAGGAAGGGCGGCCCCAGGAATTGAAGGGTTAGAAGAAGAGCGACGGAGATACCACTCAAACACAGTGTAAATAGACAGGCCCATACAGTTCTGACATGAAACTGCTGACAACAAGGTCTTAACAAGGGAGTCACGGGGTAATGCCTTCTGGAAAAAGACATTGCTGTTTTTAAAATGTAATTTTCTGTCCCCACAAGCCAAGTGACATCTAATCTCATCATATTCAAGAGAGGGCAGACATCTCTACAGCCGGCATCTCCACAGCTTGGCAACTCATACCAAAACTAACTTATTGGATAAATAGTAGTTTTTTTTTTAGGTTTTTATGTGCAAAGAATCGAAATATTCATGTAAAGTACAGTTTATTTCATCACTGGTTGTTGAAACTTTTGATGCAAAGATTTTTTAATTTTTACTGCAAATGACAAATGGTCCCAAATATTGGTTTTCAGTCTCCTTGAAGCCATATCCGTCGACCCCTAATACATAGTACTGCAAGTAAGAGGAATCATATGCATGTTTAATTTTGGGGTGATCTGTCCCTTTAATACTACCTAAAGAAAACAAAAAAGTCACATGTCTTTGACTGCCCAATCAATGTTAGAATTCATCTAATACATCTAATACTATGCCGTCAAGAAAGATTTTCTGGTGCAGGTGGATTTTACACAATGCTCGTGTTAAAGTTACCATTTCAGACATGTCGTCCAGTGTGCGGCACTTCTTCTCATCCAGCTCGCTCTTGATGGCCGACACCCTCTCCAGTTCCTCTTGAGTGTTACTGTAGCCAGAGATACCTTTCTCAGCTTCCACAGTTTGCTTGAAAAAAACACAACAGGGACAGACGGTAACTCATCCCTGCCTAAACAAATAAAATACAGGAATTAAATCAAACGGTCACACACACTTCAAGACATTCACGAGTCTAAGTGTCTAGATCAGTATCAGTGCTATCAAAGACTTCAGTGCATTCCCTTCTGAAAATGATTTTAAAACTGCTGAAGCTGTGACATGAAAACTGATTAGAAACGCAAAGAGTTTTATACCTTACAAAACAAGTAACAGTAGGAAAGCACATTTTGATGCAGCAACCAAGCTACCCACTCATCACATCAGTCATTTGACTTTCTCACCCTGTCAAGCACAAAAATGCAATAATACAGGAAGAACTTTCCAGCTGAAAAAAAAATAAAAGGCTCATAAGTAAAAAGAGGAGCCAACACATCACCAGCTAGGCATGTGATCAGAAGGGAAGCTTTCATTGCTTTAACAAATCCTTGTGTGGGATGCAGACAGACAGAGGAGGAGCAGCAGATGCAGCCATCAGAAATAGCAGCTCAGCCTGCGTCAGACTGCCTATCAACAAGTCAGGTGCTGAAACCGCACAGCAGTGTGAAGCCATTTCTAGGAAGCTTCTAACGCTTCACTGTTAACACAAACTGCGTGAATGGGGAGATCAAGTGAAAACAGCACATATGGAATGGCAGCATTAGTGCAGGGAGAGGGGTGGGAGGGATACAGTATGAATGCCTCGGGCAAAGAGGACAGTGAGAGCAGTTGGGAGGATTTCTGTTGTCTACACAGATTTGTCACATTTAAAGTGATGATTACTCACGCTACCCTTTAAAGACTACCACCCAAGTAGTCTTGTGCTACTAGCTTGTACTTTAGCATCCCAAAGGAGTTCAAAAGATTTAAAAGCAACAAGTAAATCTTACTGCTTTGTTTTACTTCAAATATTTTGTCTGCTTTTCTTCCATGAAAATAAAGTCAAGAGTTACCAGCTTCTGTTGAATAGTCTCATGTCTCTCCCTGAGAATTTCCTCAGTCCGTTGCAGGACTCCGTATTCTGCTTTCAGCTCAGCGATTTCCTGACGTTTCTTCTTGTATACTGTCCCCTTGCTGCGCAATTTCACCACCAGACGTTTCAGCTTTGAAGAACAAAAGAACACAATATTAGTTTTATTTAGTACTAAATAATGCTTTCAAATGAAATGCTTTAGTTTTCTTGCAAAAGGTCTTTAAATCTTTAATAACTCATTTTCAGGGCAACAGAAACAATATGTAAACTGACATAGCTTCTGAGTTCACTGTTGTTTATTTACATATTCATGCAGTAATGGACATTAGTGTTAATTTGGAGTTGTTCATCTGGCAACTTGATGATGACAAGACCAGAATTTATTCTAGTTTGGTCTCCACTATATTTGCTATGTTCACCAGCTAGTCGCTAACTTTGATGACCTATCTCACGGTGCTGGACAGGTAGTGTACAGAGTTTTTAATGAGTAAAAACAACTGCTTGTTCTGGAGAAAATGCTAAAAAGAACAGTGGCGATTAACCAAAACAGTAAAGCTGCAGTATGTAAAAACTGAATAAGCAAAAAGGGGCTAAAACACTGTAGATTTGAAGGGAACTGCAGTCAGTAATTGCAAGGGTACACTTTTACATACATTTAGTAATTTGATATATTGTAAATATGAGATATAACACATTTCAAAGGGCAATATGTAAGAATTCAGGGTCAAAACTTTCACATCGCTCCAGTCCCGCCTGAACACACTGTCGTCATCGGAGCTGACGACAGTGTGCGGAGTCACAGTCCTCATCCGAGCTGTCATTTCCTGCTCATCTTGGTTCCGGTTCTGGTGCCCATTTCCCTCTCTGAGCTCCCAGTCCAGACAGAGTCAGCTAGCAGGACTTCTAGCTGACGGCAGCTACAATTAGCAATTATCAGTTACTCTGGTGATACGCTTCCCCCCCATTT
>OMLP01046479.1:0-15788 GCA_900302685.1 Spondyliosoma cantharus
ATATATATAAAAGCCAAATTAGCTTGACCCAAATATTTTCAAGAGTATCTTAATATTACTTTAATTCAAGTAATTAAGTAATATTTTTCAGGGCTTGAAATTTCAACCATTTTAGTCACAAATGTGCCTAAAATGTAATCTGTGCGACTTCAAAATAATAATAATAATAAATAATTTCTCAGTCTTTGTTAGCTGTTTGTGAAATGTTGTGCTTGCGCGCTACGTTAGCTCACATCCTGTGCATCTCTTTGGAGGCTAAGCCTCCCCTGTTCTTAAAACCTAGTGACGCCCCTGCATTGGGATATTTTCCAGCTGTGTTAGCATCAACAACTGTATATTTTGGATGAATTGTTGGGACATTTTATAGCCCTGTTTGTTGTTACAAAACGATATAGTTTTGATGAAACGTCAGGACAATTTCCAGCTGTTTTCATGGCAACGAAAATGTGTATTTTGGATGAATTGTTGGGGCATTTTCCAGTGCCAACAAAACCCAATATCTTTTGATGAGATGTCAGGACATTTTCCAACTGTGTTTGTGGCAATAAAACTGAAGTGAGTGATTTTTAAGACTAAACCAAACCAGAGTATGAGCACAGCTTTGCCGCAAGATAAAAATTGAAAATCAAACAGAGAGAAACCCACGTTGTGACCTAAAGAGAAGTGCGCCAACACATCCGTGGCTTGCAGAAATGCATATTGCCAGCATTAGGTCTGGGGTACGTTGTTTAGGTTGTCGACTGCAGAGGTAAGACACACAATTGCATTTAGCAGGTATTTCTTTCCCTTGTGTCAACAGAAAAAAAGAAGTGTCTCTATCGGCTACAGTGATGACATTATAAATGCATAAATCCCCCCACAGACTGCTGTCAAGTAATCGCTACCTCTCTCTATTGTCTTAAAGGTCAGCCTTATTTGGACAGTGCTATTGACAGAGAAAGAATAAAAAATGTGATGTTTCTTATCATCAGCATTCAATGCTGGAGCCAGCAGGCAATCATGGATTGGTTCTGCTGGCTTCATTTAATTAAAGGCTTACTTATTGTTCCATTATGTGTTATCGTGTGGACTCGAGGAAATGAGAATAAGTGGACTAGACGAGGCAAAAGTAAACAAAGCACACACATATTACACACTCTCACAGAGACGTAGCCTCATGAAAACCAGTCCATCTCTGTTTCTGTCCCGTCACACAGACACAATGGAAAACACTCGTACTGTACACTCGCTCTCCATGACTCATATGATGCATTTTACATGGATGAATGGTCACGACTTAGATAAGCAGGCACACACACACACACACACACACACACACACGGTGACAAAGATGTAGTACGTCCCGCAGCACACACACAAAGTTTTTGTCAGACGGGGGTCAGGCAGCCCGTGAGGAAGTGAAGCTCAGGCCTTCCCTGTCTGGATGCTGCTGCTTGTGCTTTCGACTAATTGGCAGGGTTTTCTGTCTTTTTATAGGCTTTCAGTTGACACTTTCACATAGTGCAGAGGCAGAGTAAGCTTCATTATAGGCAAGGAGCGTAAGAGGCAGCACACCATCCTGTTATCTGTGGTTATCTGCCTTATTAGACCGCCTAATTTGAAGAGCTAGAAGCTGCTGTAGTGACCTTTTCTCTCAGAAAAACAAAACCTTAGGCCTGTAAGTGGCCGAAGCTGCTCGCTCTGACACAAGTGGCGAAAATGTACAATATACTGTACATACTTGACATTTTTCACAAGTCATGCCTTTACTGAAAGAAGGCTGTTACACAACGTTAGAGGAGAAGACCGTGAGACCTTCTCTCATCACATCTGCTGATCATTTGGCTAACGAGACATTAGCCATTATCATGTTTTTGGTCATCAAATATGTTTATTACTTTTCATTTTTCAATATCATGTACAATATTAATGTTTATTTCTCCCAATGCCATTGCAAAAATTACTTGTTTTTATTAAGTTACCCAATTTTCCTTCATTTATCTATTTTTATTGTTATTATATGAGGTGATGTGAGTCAAATTTGACTCCTTTTACACATTATATTATTACCCTATTGTATGTTTGTTTTGTATCCTTATATTTTAAACAGATTTTTTTTCTTTCTTTCTTATCTTATTGTAAGTTCAACATTCAGTCTTCTTTTGGCTCGTGTTTGGTCACCACCAACTCCTAAGGGACATTTCCAGTTCCTTAGCGTATAAATGCTACACCATGTTCATCAGCTAGTTACTAAATTTGGTCTGCCATAAGTCTGCCATTTGGTGCTGAGAGGGTAATATGCAGTGGGTGGGAGTGAGCTGCCTTTAGTGAAGTATATTCAATATTGCTTATAAATTTATATTAGATTTTACATTTTTCATTAGATATGTATTTCTTTATTTCTGTAAGACTTTATCAATCTGCACTAGGGATGGACCTACATGATTTTTCAAGGCAAATACCAAATTTTACTAAACAAGAAGACGGTTAACCGATATTTGGAACATATAATAAAAATAAAAAGTCCATGTGTCAAAATGTATTATAAACAGTGATGGAACGTGACTAACTACTATTTACTCAAGTACTGTACTTGAGTATTTCCATTTTTTTGCTTCTTTGCTTTTTGCTTCTGACTTCCAATAAAATCCAAGTTACTAATTACTTTGTGGATTAAGATTAGTTAATTAACAATTGATGTATAACCATTTAGATGAGTGAGATCAGCTCACAGAGTGGTGACTGCAGACAGAGAGCCAAAGTATTGCATTTTAAATTCCTTTTTAAATTCATTTAATTTTTAATTCATTTTATCAGCTGTTTCATACAAAAAAACAAACAAACGTTATAACGATAATGGCTGACTATTGATGTATCACTTATCTGGACAACACCCTCCGTTCTTACTCTCTCAGTCGGGATATTAAAAAAGCTATTGTTGAGAGACGAACAACAGACAAGAGGGCCCAAGTCCTCCAGTTTGAGTGTTGGGGACATACATAAATACATATATTTATATATGCACGCACACACATGCAGGCACGCACACACACACATTACATAAAACATGAAATATATATGATAAAGCTCAGTTCAAATTTCATGAATGAGTAATAACCTCTCCCTTTACTATAAATAGGCAGTGACATTACCTCTTGTTTTTCTCATGACGGGCTGTGATCGCAGTATAAAAAAAAAAAAAGCTTCTTGCTACATTATTTACTCAAAGCAGTACACATGAGCACGTGCTGACCTTTGCATTATATGTAACCTGAAGGACAGTTTGCGGAGCAGTGATGTCAATGAACACAAAAATTGATTTTGATACTTCTGTTTGTACGGTGATGTAATGATCTCAAACATCACATTGTATAAAAATGAAATCATTAAATCAGAGGGCACTGACGGGGGGAACAGAAAGAGAACAGCACCACTTGCTGGTGTCAGAAGACAACAAATCCATCTTTATGCTTCAATCTGGACCGTGCGAGTTGTGAGTGTGTGTGTGTGTGTGTGTGTGTGGGCGTGCAAATACAGCTCATGGGTGTTTGGTCCAAGGGTTATCAGCTCAGAACATACGGGTGAGCGACACGCAAAGCTGACATGGCCTTGAGCAATAAGACTCCAATTCTGACTCGACCTGCCGGCTGCCAACACGAGACTCAGGCTGCACAGAGGAAATCCACGTGTTGAAATATATCCAAATGTGGAATGGTAATAAAGGAATGTTCACATCAGACGGCAGAGAGTCAGACAACGTGTCACAGCTCAGAAAAACTGCATCAACACAATGGAAATGGGCGAACAATTTTCAGTGCGGTGTGGCATCAGAGCTGTTTCCTGTCTGAAAATATATTTCTCCAGAGAGCAAAAGCTGTCTGTTGTTCCACGTTGAAGGATCTTCTGTGAAACATTTTAACCAACGACAGAGGGGGACAAGGGATCAATAAGAATCAAAACGGTTTGCCTGTTGGCCCAAGGACACACTTGTTGGCAAAGACGAAAACAAATGAAAAGACCCAGAATACCCCACAGCCAAGTCATTAAAAGACACGTCGCCACTGACTTTTACCTTGTTAAAAAATACACCCACAGATTTGTTTTACATCTAAGTATGCACGTGTGTTCTCATCTCTTCCATTTAAACTGCTGGCAATTTGTACCATCCCAGCGTCAGAAAAAGTGAGCGCGGCCCCCTCAGCGCAAGCAAAACACTCTCCACAACGCACCTTCTTGGAAAAAAAAAAAAAAAAAAAAGCGTGAGTGACAGCAGTTTGCCATTACTGATAATCTAATGAGGCAGAAAGAAAGCGGCGAGCTGCAGGTCGGAGAGATGAGTCACACAGTCGGTGGGAGCGGTTCCAACACAGAGTGGGTGAACAGCTCCATTTGTATCCAGCTGCATCCGTCCACTCTATTAATAGAATACACAACACAGACAGAGCTGGTTTTTAAAAAAAAAAAAAAAAAAGGGAAGTTGTAATAGAGCAGAGGAGATGGTTTCAAAACAAGCCGCCCACGCCTCTTTAAAGCTTTGAAAAACTGTGTAGTGAAACGCTGAAAGGCTGCTGAGGCTTCAGCACATGAGGGGAAATAACTGAAGTGGAGATGGCTGTGTTGTAGATTGGGCAACACCACTCTCTGAAACACTATTTTTAACGTTTACTTAAGTGGTACCAAATCTAATTAGGTGTCCCTGTGGATGCCCGAAGGGGCTCTGCTGCATTATTAAAAAGCCATAACTACCAAAGCCACTGATATACAGTAATTATAAAAATGGAGTAGCCCATCCTGCGAAACGGTCCATTATATCAGCAGTGACACTTCCTCCATTAGAGGATCGTGCGTAACGCTTGTTGAAACTCTTTTCCCACAAATGATCTGTAACTTCAGACTCATTGCTGACGTTCATCATCGTGGAAATTGAACAGCGCAAAAGGAATTCATCTATTTTGATGTTTTTTTTTTTTCTTTATTCTGGATCACTGGTGGGCTGCAGCTGATAGCACACGCCGGGCGAAAGGCAAAGAAGCAACTGGACTAAAAAACCTACATGCGTATGCCTTTTCCCACAAATAAAAGTGTTATATATAAAGTGAGAATGCTTACACACGCTTTCCTAGAGACAGCTGCAGGTGGAACGGGAAACATGAACTATAAGGTGAGGGACAAAACCTTGGAGTAAGACCTTGTATAGGCTTTTCCCCGATTTCACCGACCAGCACGCAGAAGGTCGTGATGCATATATAAAAATAGTTTCCAACCCCGGTTCAGATTTTAGAAATGCAATGCATGATTATTACTACTGCGCCTCTGTAATAAAACACACAGGGAATTATTAACTATATAACTGATTATTTCACATTTATCGGACAAGACGTGGTGACTACTGGGACCCTGAGCATTGGGGCATATTAAAAAAAATGATTCAGCCTACCAGTGCTCTCCTGTTTCTTATCCTTTTATGTTCTTCTGAATTGTAAAGCGTTCTGTGAAGTCTATTTCAAGACGAGCTATATAGATTACCGTTGGTCGTCCTTCTGATGTTTGATAATGATGATTGACATATATTACGATGATGATGGTTTACAGCTACATGAACATGCTCAATCAGTGGTGCAGGTGCTATAAATAGCCACAGGTGTGCCTACCAGTCGCTCATAATGACTGCAGCTGTCGTGGCGCAGTTGAACATCGCTGATGAGACACAGGTGGTTAAGCTGCGTTGCGCTTATTTTGCTTTTCTGGTCTTTCAAAGTCTAATGAGGAGTGGCCGCAAGCATCGATATGCAAACCTAGGTTGAAGGGTGTGTCTACATCGATTTGCAGATAAGATGCGGCAGGGTAAATGCGGCTTGTAACCCGTTTTCCACGAATACTGAGATTTATTTAAACAGAACATGCGGCACGCAACGTGGGAGACAGATAGCCACTCAGGAGCTGGGTCGATGCACAAAAGCACAGTCAGTCAGGCAAACAATCAGCAAATGGGCCAAAGCAAAGGCAAGGTCAAAAAACACTAGCAAGAATGTAATAACCGGAAAACACCAGACGCTGGGAAATAAGGCTGGTACAAGTGACACAAGGGACGAAGACGAACTGACACAGAGAGCTGGGATAAATATACAATGGCGGCAGGGATAATTGGACACAGGTGAAATGCATCGGGGCGGGCAGACAACAAATGTAGGTCATGAAATGCACAACACACAATCAGACGTTCCTACATCTTTACAGATCTGATGAAAAAGAATGTGTACGCATATTGCTGTCTTTGTGCAGACGCACAGTTTAAGTTGTGAGTCCACACAGAATGTTCCTGCATTCGGTCAAGTATATAGTTTTGAAACGGGAGGGTCGACTTTTTAACGAGTGATTTTCTTCAATCTGCATTTCCACTTTGAAATGTTTCACTAACTGATATCCTCAACAGCTGAATTCACCCAAAACCTGCTGTTTTCCAGTAGTGTTATTTCTGCTTTCACTGCATGTCAGGTTTTTTTTTTAAGCTTGGGTCATTGGATTTTCTTTGTTGCCGAAATGCACCTTGGGAGTTACTATGAATGGGACTTTTACCCCCTTCAAACACTGGCACCTGAAATAACACCCTGGGAGCCCAAGAGGTTTGCGCCAAGTGGGTCACATCTGGTCATCAGTTCCTCCAGATGAAAAATGCCTCCTCATTTTGTGAAAATGACTTCAGCTAATTAAACCTAGTAATTACACAAATTGTTTAAGTACATACAAAAGTCTCTTCATATTATCTGTGCATGCGAATGTGTGTGTGTGTGTGTGTGTGGCAGTCACCTCTCCGTCTAAGTTTAATTTTCTTTACCGTGGCCTCAGAACCGTGTCTTGTGTGGTTTATGGGGCTTAATAACAGACTGTGGCACTCACTTTGACACGACAACATCCCCTCGGCTTCAGCTTTACTCAGCCCTCATCACGCCGCACCTCTCGCTGATTAGCATGCCGCGCACTGCGGAGTGATGATTAGCAGTTGGCTGTGCTGTGGTGTTTTTTTTCCAGGTCATCCTCAATTACGAGGTGCAATGTGTGTGAAATCAGCCCGTCAGAGCTAAGCCACGGCTTTAGCAATCGCCGCTTCTCGTTAATGGCGACTTAGGACGGAATAACCTGTGTGAGGGGGGTCGCTTGCCTTTGGAGTGTAAATGTGTTGATTTTTTTTCTTTTTCCTCCTTCACATTGTTTTAATGCTCAGAGCAGTAGCTGTTGAGCAGAAGCCACAGTTAATTCCCGCACAGTATGAAGAAACAGCTTTCTCTCAGCGACATAATCCATCTCAATGAGCATAAAGCATTCGCTGGCTTCAGTCAGTGTTATTTATGGTGATTTTATGTGGTGTGTTGCCATGCTTCCTGAATCACACTTGACATGCACAGCTCAGCACAATGTAACCATGCCAATGTTATTGTCAAGTCCTTTTTATCAACAAGGCATGATCAAATTAAAGGGGCTTGTTGGGCCTTGGCAAAGGTATGCAACCCTAACCCTCAATATCTTCAGAAATCAGTTGAGGTTAAGGCCTTGACACACCAATCTGACATCAAGGAACAAGCTGCGACAAAGGCCGACTGTTGTGTCCCCTTAGTCTCTGGCCTCTCAGCCAAAAAACTGCACTTGAACACACCGCAAAGATGACAGCCGGCGGCCAACAAGCTTGTATGTTCTGCGCCTGTGTGAAAGGAAATACATGACACCACACTCGCTGATCTAGCTACATTTATTGGGAATATGTCTGATAAGGGCGGCTCTAACTCAGGGGAAGGTCATGGGTTCAATTTCCCTGGTCTACATGCCGAGGTGTCCTTGGAAAAGATACTGAACCCCAAACTGCTCCTGATGTGCTGGTCGGCACCTTGCATGGCAGCAACTGCCATCAGTGTTTGGATGTATGTATGCATTACTGTAAGTCGCTTTGGACAAAAGCGTCTGATAAATGCCCTAAATAGAAAATGATAAACGTTGCAAATGTCACCGACGAAGAGGCAGAGAAAATGTGTGAAACTAATGGAAGGATTACATGAAGCAGTCTCGAGGCCGTGTTGATGAGAGCGGTGAGACGCGGCAGCAAGCTGTGTCTGAAAACCAAAACAACTGGCTAAAAGATGCTAAAATGCAATGTAATGCTTAGGACAACCGCAGAATGCTGTGATCACTTGGGTTTGATTCTGTGGGTTTATCACTACAAGCAACCCGTTTAAATATTGCAGTAGTCATTTGATCCTTGGAACCTAAAAGTATTGATAGTGCAACTTAAAGATTTTGGGAATGTGTTTAAAATAACATCTGGAATGACTATGTAAATAAAGAAGATACATTTAAAGAAAAAATCATGTCGATTTTAAATTAGTGGTGGGACTCGATTAAAAAAATTAATGTAATTAATTAGAGTCTTTGTAATTAATTAATCTCAATTAATCGCATATCAATATTTAACATGAGAAGCAACATTTTTCAATGTAAATGGATTTTGGGATATGACTGAATGAATGAATAGACACATAAATGAGCTTAAACAACAAAATTGTGTTATTTTCATCACTGAGTGTTAACATAGTGCAATATGAATACAGAATATTATGATTGCATTGTTCTCAAGGCACAAACTTAAATTCAAGTTAGCTATATTCAAGCTTCTTCAGGACGTTTGTAAACTTTCTGTCTTAAACACATTTGTTTTTGTTTATTAAAATAAAAAACAGCACTTAGTACAGTACATTCCAGAATGTACCACCGAGAGTGGCCGACAGTCCACTGCAATCCACTTCGCCAGTGCCTTTGTTAATTTGTCAGTCGTGGATTTACTCATTTTGGCTCTGAGCCCTGTCATCTTGTCTAGTGTGGATTGGCGACACTGCTGGAGCTAGGAGCGTTGTCTGTGCTAGCTGCAACATGTTTGGCATTGAGGTGGCAGTGGAGGCTGAAGTGCTCCGGTGATAGGCAAATTCTTTCTTGCACAATTTGCACACAACTGTACTTTTATCCGGGTTTCCCCCTGGTAGTTTTTGAAAACTAAAATTTCCGCCCACCGAACCCAGCAACGACTTCTCATCGATTTCCATTTCTCGTGTTGTGTCCTGTGCATCAGTATTACGGGTTTGGCAGGAACTCGTGCAATGAGCAACGTTCCGTGCTGTTTGGAGTGCAAAAATAAATTGCGATTTAATGCGTTCCTTTTTTTGTTGCGTTATTTTTTCTGTAATTAATTAATTGTCATTAACGTGATAAAGTCCCAGCCCTAGTTGTATTTATGACAACTACAATTAACAAATTGGCTTTTTCAGATACATAACAGCAATGTCAAATATTTGTTTGAGCTGATTTGGAAACAATGTTGTCAACCAGAGATTATGTATTTGTGTGTGTTTAAATAATGTGTTTATTTTTATTAAGTAATTATTTTTTTTTGTCTTTTATATTAAAATCAGATTTAAAGTTCTCAAATACAGATTTCCTATTGATCTCAACACTCCAGCATTGGTTGAGTTATAATTCATATTCAGTCATTGTATGAAACATGTTGCACTGAGCTATACTGTATAGGATTGTGTGGTCAACCTCAGATTGACTGTGGAGATTTTGCACGGACTAAGAACGAACATTAGAGATAAACAGTGAGGACGAGAAAGCAACGCTAGCCCGCGATTAGTAATTTCAGTGTTGCATCATCAAAACAGCCCTCCGCCACAGACATCACACACAGACTGAAGCAGACACAAAAACAGGTTAACAAATGGGTATAATTAGCTGTTCTGATCAATAAGACTTTAAATGAAGCACACTTATCACTGTAACCCCCCCAGCCTGCGACTCTTCTTCAGTCCTGGCTGACCGCACAGTAGAAATGTATAATACAGTGTGTTTACTGCAGGTGTGTTTCCCCAATGGAGACATGAGGAAGAACTGGAACACCATTAGCGGGGGTCACAGGGAGCACTTAACAGTGACAGAGACAGAGAGAAGGAACAAAAGGAGGGGTGGCGTGTCTGTGTTTGTAGGGGGAGGGTGTGGGTTTAATGTATTTGTCGAGGCCAAAGTTTATTCCATCATTAATACAGCTTTGCTGACACCTCAGCCTGCTGGAAGGAAGGTGTTCGGCTCCAGTCCTCAAGGGCAGTCACCCACAGGTGTTTGATCCTCTGTGGTAATTAATGGACACATCCTGAGCAGCTCTCAGTATCACAGACTCTCAATGCCTTCAAACAGAACTCAGAGATTTGAAGATTTTTGAAATATTGAGCATTGGATTATTATGGCATTGGACTTGTTTAATAGGCGCTGACTAACAACCAATGCATATTGTCTTGTTTCATTTTTAGGAAGCAGTTAATGGTTTTGTATTTCAATGCATTTCAACATTTCACAGATGTCAGCGTGTGTCACGACTGATGCTGTCAGCTCTCAGAAACCTTTCTTGTAATTCAGTGGCTTCCATTGAGCCAAGCAAGAAATGTTTCAATGCCCAAAATCTAGTTTTGCATTTTCAAGCACCAATTTTGACAGTTTTCTTTGTGCCACTGTTACATATCATGGCAAATGAAACTGTACCAACTTCAGTGGTAATTCAATTTAGGAGGGGCCTAAAATGCTTGGGTTTGATGTTGAAGCGGAGTGGTTGATGATGATAAACAACATGTATATGCCAAAATCATTTTGTGCAATGACATTAAAATATGACTTTCTATGTGTAATTTGAAAGAAATGGCCAGACTTCAAAGGTAGCACCAAACTGTATAAGGGGCAGCATAACTGCAAACTGCTGCTCAACATACTGGACCATATTTGGCTGGAGCGACTAGCTGCTGTGAACAAGTAACACAGTTAGCTGTAGAGCTAATTGGCCCTTTTAGCTGACATGAGTCTACTGCAACCTTAGATGACGGGGGAGTTATCTGGCCTCTCAGTGAGCATGGCTTGACACCAGATTGGGACTGAACACAGCTGAGACCAAGAGACACTGGCAGTTTGAAGAAAGGAGATATTGTATGGAGGTGATTTGCAGTGGCTTTGAAAAAAACATGAATGTTTTGGTGAATTTTATGTATTTACATTTTAGTTATGTTCACTTTGAAGTGTGTTTTATGATGAATTTGCTAAGCAGTCCAGAGAGAGAGAAACTTGAATTCAGATGGTGTATGGTTCTATTTTTATACAGAAGCATTATGCGGTGTCTGGTGTACCAGGTCTGTAACAGTTTGTCAGACGTAATGTAGGTGCTAACTACAAACAAAACTCATTATGTCAGAACATTGTTAAGTGTTAAAAACTTGTATCTTGAAGGAAACACGTATGTAATAATCCTACCCCTTAACCAAAATTAAATAGTGCAGACACAGTACATTATATCAACACTGTTGTTTCTTCACACTTTTCACATTTTTAAAATGTTTTAAAATAAAATGTGAAAAATGTGTAAAATGTGGCCCTGTCTTAAATATTGCCCCTTTCAAATGCGTACTGCTATAATTATTTCTCATTATAGCTACCTTTATTTTTATATGCCATTTATACATACTTTGTGGAAAACATGTCAGTGTAACTTGACTTGAAATGGGTGTTACGTCCTTTGTGTGTTAAAGGTACAGCTGTGCTCCACAGTGTTGCCCTCCTGCAGCTTACATCAGCACTTACATGTATTCTGTGTCTCAGTACAGTGCAAGAAAACAGATGACACTGCAGGCAGGGGACACGTCAGCATCACGAGAACCCTGTATGATGTGATGCATGCTTATTGAAATACATTAAACCTCATGTTCCCATGTAGAATAAAAAAGGGAAGCAGAATTTCAGACTCTATGCAGAGAAAGAAAGGTAGCAAAATTAGTTGTTAACCAGGGGTCATTTGTATGGTACGTCACTTCTTGCTCTTGAGCTTCGATACCACCGAGTAAGCATTCTCTCACTCGTTTCTGTCACTGACCTCAAAATAATCATGATTTGGGTCATGTGAGTGCACGTGTTTGTTTGTCTCTACCGTGTGTGTGTTCGCTCTGTGAAAATCTGGCAACCTGTCCAAGGTGTATCATACCTCTCGCCACAAAGCATGCTGGGATTGGCTACAAGCCCTCGAACAGATTATTCATGTGTAGAGAATAGATGGCTAGAGTTCATGCGATGTTCATGAGATGTATTCCTCAAGAACAAAAGAATGGTTTCACATTTACAAACCCTTTCATGCATGAATTATTACATTATTAAATTGAATTACAGTATAATATTTTTATTTATACTGTTTTTTTTCAATAATGAATTAAACAAGTGAGGTTTACAATAATAGTTATTTCGAAGTTAGGTAAATGTTTGGTCACAATGTTTGGCAGCTTGATCAGTGCCCTTAAGCTTCCTGCTCTGACACTTTACCTACCCCTCTAATGTCAGTTTTGCACATGAAGGGCTCCAAGGTCAATTTAGCACTAATACATAAGCAATGTTTGGTTACACTTTCAAAATAAATTGGTTTAAGGTCGACATTGGCAACAATATGTAATATGCAAAGTCTGGTTAGACCTTCAGAATAAAGTGCTGACAAACAGTTCCGATAGTATGGCATATTATGCTATTAATGTTGTCAAATGGTTGTGATTGTGCAAACACACAGTCACACTGTGAGTTGTGTCAGCTTAAAGGGGCACTATGTAGTTTTGGAGAAGAACAACATCAGAATTTTAATATTTACAATGTTAACTAGGTGATAACACAGATTTCAAAATAGTAATTGTTTCATAACTGAATAAACAAGCTGTTCTCAGAGGAAAATAAGGTCCCCAAAACACTATCTGAAGCTAGAAAGGTAAGTAAAACAGTTTGAAAGTGTGTCGTCCTTTAAGGTCAGTTTGTTTTATTCATTTTATTCAGTCATGAAAACAAAGAAAGTCTCTGTATTTAGTTTCAATATTGATCTTTCTCCTCTGATTAAAATGTCCCCAAAACTACGTAGTGCCCTTTTAAACAGGCGTTACTTTCCTCACCAGTGCCTGCGGAAAAACTCTGCACCGCCTTGTAATGGTCCAGGGTGCACTCTGAGCTGAGAGTAAGGCTTCCCTCTTGGAATTTTACAAACATTTCTCTTCATTTTCTTGGGCGGATCGTAATGCTCCAAGTAACTCCCGGAAAAACAAACAAACAAAAAAAAAGGAACTTGAGAAATAATAGTGAAACGAATGTTGGCAGGAGTTTGAACAATACAAACATATTGTGAAATTTTGACAAAAAAACAAAAACTGGGAGAGAAGTGCTGTCTGCTGCCCAGGAATGATTGGTGAATGATTAAGATTAAAGTTAAAACAGTGGAGAGAGTGGAGGGGTAGAAAATGAACAGGTGAGGTGATGGTATTAGGGCAGAGATAGGGAGGGAGAGAGCTGCGGAGGCCAGAAAAACAAGCAGAGAATAAACAGATCGAAGGAGAGAGGAGAGAAAAACAGGCCGAGGTGGTGAGAGAGGCACGGAGGGCTGGAGGCAAACTCAGCGTGAGCTGAGAGAGAGGAGACGGTGACAGACCGGGAGGAAATAAGTAGGGAGAAGTAGAGAGAGAGAGGACGGCGGCTCGGCAAGAGATAAAATGAGAACTGAGATAGACACAGGGACAGGAAAATGGAGCGTGTGAGAACAAAAACAATGTGTTGCTCTGTTTCATTTATCTATTTAAATGTAATTTAATTTATTTGAATTATGCCGAAAAGAAGTGTTTGGACAAGCAGAGATAGACAATCATCATGAACGACACAGGGCTGAGAGACATAGGGAGTGAGACAGACAATCAAGGCAACGAGGACCAGAGCGATGGAGAGGAGAAGAGCGAGAGTGAGAAAATAAAATAAGCAGAGGAGATGGTTGAATTTGCAGTCAGAGCTCTCCTGTCTTTATTACTTTTCTATAGAGCTGTTTGGAAGGAACAAAGGGAGAGTGTGTCTTCAATGTGTGTGGGTCCTGAATGCCCAAGGCTAACAGGAACCTGCCTGTGTGTTTTTGTGTGTGTTTGTGTGTGTGTGTGTGTGTGTGCATGTGTTTGTGTGTGTACCCACTGCACACACAAAAGACACACACACACACTCACACAGGAACAGGGCGCTCACTGCTTGCCGATGGGTTCTTTTCATTGGAGCCCAAGGCTCAACCTTCAGCTAACATAAGAGAAGCATAAGGCCAGCACGAATGAATAGGAGACACACACACACGCACACACACACACACACACACACTCACACCCACTCTTGAGCCCACACGCACACAAATGACCACGTCTTCCCACGCATCCTCACCATTACTCCCTCTATCTGTCCTCCTACATACTTTTTTTTTCTCATTTTTGTCATGCTGTAATTCTTCTGCAGTCGACAGCAGAATCTATCTATCTATCTATCTATCTATCTATCTATCTATCTATCTATCTATCTATCTATCTTTTTGTCATTAAAGGAAAAGTTCACCATTTTGGAACAGTTTTCTGTGGCTGTACGGTTGCCAAGCAACAAAGACTTCAGTAAAACCACAACTTTTCATTTCAACATTTCTGTGTCTGGATTAAACAAAGGAGACAGGATAAAGATAACATTTGAACAAGTAAAACTTAGAGTTCCCTACATTGGACAGAGGCTAGCTAATTTTCAATGCATCCAGACTTTATGCTTAGCTATGCTAGCAGTTCACTGACTCTAGCGACATATTTGGTGAACGGACATGAGTGAGGTTTGAATCTTCCCATTTAGCTCTAGGCAAGAAATTCCAACAGGCGTATTTGCCAAAAGGTTGAACAACTGAGTCATCCTCAGTCCTACCTCCCATTAGTTAATTGTTGCAAGGTAGTTACCTTGAAGACTGGTGGGGCAGCTGAGGAATTGTAATAATCTATTAGAACACATCCAGTGGGTAAAAATGGTGACTGTTTTAGTTGGGAGCAAATTTACAGGACAATTTGGACTAATAATTGCTTATCTAACCTGCAAACAATATTCATCATGAATCAAAATAACACAACCGTCCTATTTTTTGAATAAGTAAGGGATAATGTCCAACGAGGTGTCCATAATCAGGAGTCAATGGATGACGCGGTTGCCTCCGCGAAGTCCATTATCTCCTGATTATGGACACTTCGAAGGGCATTATCCCGTTTATACAATGGTCACTTGCCAAAGAAAAGAAATTGAGACAATTTCAAAATCAAAATATAAACTTTTTCACAAGCCATGACTTAGTTTCCCTGGTAACGCCTGAGGGTTTGACTAATACCTGGAACAATCATTACCCTCCCGTAAGGTTCTTATGCAATGGAAACGTTGTTCACTCCTCCAGTAAATAGGACGGACCTTAGATACGACTTGGCAAGGGGAGATATTCTAGTCCACTCAGTGATGAGCCAGAAAGCTAACGCTATGCTAGCAAGATTCAAAGTCAATAACATTGCGTACAGTTGACAAACAGTAAATATAATTTGACAGTATGTTAAACGACAAGACTAGTTAGCTAATCAGTCATGTCCCCAAATCAATATCAAGATTTTCACGAACAAATGATCGGCCGTGTGTAACGTTACTGTGGCCGCAGCCTGAAGTAGAGAGTTGAACAGCGAACGGGATGTGAGATTATTTGCTTATGTGATAGAGGGGAAGTGTGTTTCTGCAGCTTGTGTGTTACAGTCGCCATCTTGTTGTGTTCAGAGGCACTGAAGGACTGACGGACTGCACTCCATGTTGATACGCCAGCTAGCGCATTAATTTAGAGCGGTGAACAGACAATTTGACTGGAACTACTTAGTAGGTGTCCGTATATCAGGGATTAATGGACACCC
>OMLP01046481.1:0-55845 GCA_900302685.1 Spondyliosoma cantharus
CCCTTAACATACAAAATAACCAAACACTTACATAAACTTGAATAGGCTGAAATGCATAAAGTGATCTATATATTACATGTCCAATAGGTAATATATTAATTCAAAGTTATTACAGTTGCATATAATAAATCCAAATAATAATAAGCCAAATCAGTGATATTTAGACCAGCAGCTGTATTTTGGAGATGCTGTAGTTTTAAAGCTCTCTGGTAGCCCTGAGAAAACTATTGTTACAATACAATGAATTTGTGGATTAATTTCAGAGATCATGTTATGGCATAAGTCATGCTGCAATGCTGTTGGGACTTGCGGTGATTTTTTTTTCTTCCTGTGCTGGGTGCTTTGGCCCCCTCCCACAGTCCAAACGCCTGGTGACCTGTCCATGATGTACCCTGCCCTCACCCAATGTCAATGGGATCAGCTCCAGCCATAGCTAATGGATGGATAATGGATTGTTTTGAAAGATCTGGCTTAGCAGGGGTCCATGGATAGAATAGAAGGGTGGCAAGTAGTGGTCCTAGTGCTACTCCACAGGTCATGCTGACCTGCTTAGAATTCAAATTGCTGATTTTCCTCTACTGCAAGTAGGAGCTGAACCAAGACAGAAAAGTATCAGAGAATGAAATACACTTAACCAACCTGTCCAATAAACGAATGTGATCAAATGTTTCAAAAGCCGCAGTGAAATCTTTGAATACGGGATAAGCATTTTGTGTCAGTTTCCATAAGGTGGCAACGTTTGAAGGATAGTGTATTCACACACATGCTATACACGTGTTGTCTATACTGATGTCCTTGTAGGGCTGATCTCTCCCCCAAGTACTTGAGATTGTGGAAAAACACCTTTTTGTTCTGATTATACATTTTTTTTAGTCTGACAGCCAATTTGAAGTTTTATAGAAATTACCTGCATGCTGGAAATGGTCCTATGACCGAAACTTCCAATTACTCTGACATTTTTCACTGTGCCATCTGTTTTCACTATAGCAGACGGGATAGAAAACATAACGCTTTAAGTTACTTTAGTGACTTGAAACAGAGGGTTGCACAGTCGGTAGACTGTGTTGGAAGGGGAGTTCTGTGCAGGCGCTGGTTGTTGCGATGTTGGCTTGGTTCTGTTCATATTTCTCTTCTTGTTCACCGGGTCGCATGGAGGAGATTTTCTGTTTAGACTCCAGCTGTTGCAGTCAACTGTCAAAAACCACACTGCTGATTCAGTCCAGAGTTCACAGACTTGCATAGTTTTGTCACGATGTCCTTAACGTGATGAACAGCTGCTTAAACTGACTAGAAAGCAAAATCAGAGCAATATCAGCAGCCAGTTACTGCAATGTCATTTCTCTTTCACAGATACAGTACATCTGTGTGAATTTATGCCGGCATGCAGCATACATATAGCTTTTGTGAAGTTTACTGTACTGTGTTCTTACATTAACAGTTACTGTTTTTGTCAGAACTCAAAACCTTCGTGATCATTGCTCAGCATTTATGGAAAAGAGGATACTGGAAAGTAAAACCAGACACATTCTTTAAAGTCTGAAATCTTTGAGTATTAAAACAGAGTGTAATCACTCAAATCGGGTGACATAAGACTAGTTTAACATTTTTTTTTCGCCTCCTAATGACTCTAATTAGAAGGTGTGCACCCTCTGAAGGTGACATTGAACTTACAGAACACATGTTCATACCATTGACCCTGAACAGTAAAATACTAAATAGAACGTCTCAGAATGCTGCTTAAGTGATATTAAAATTTCAGCTTTCCATATTAACTGTAGCCCAGAGCATGCAAAGGAGCTGCTGACAATGGCCAATTCATCAGTGCTAATTTGCTGTATTAGAGGGAGAGAGAGGGGGAGGGCCTGCGGTGGTTATTTTAGCATTTCCCTTTTCTTTCCAATGCTTACTGCTCTTTTCGTAATTTGTCGGCCTCCTCTCCTCATATCCACATTCTCTTTCCCCGTGCATTACTCTGATCCTTGAATAAAATAACCGGATTGGATAAATATTGTCCAGACAGGGCACCTTATGTAGTGCACATTTTCCTGTAGTATGAAACCGACTGAGCACTCTGCTTTTCCAGCCGAAACCCGCTGCAAATTAAATCAGCTGCACATATCCAGAGGCTGAAGAATAACTCTAGTTTGGTGCTCCTCTTGCGTGCGCTCAGTTTTCCGAAACAAAAAAAATTCCAACACAATGGACAGCTGTTCGAGAGCGGTTCCTTTTAACCATAACCATAATTGTTCTCCTTAACCGAGTGATTATGTGCTGAAACCTCACCAAACCTTTATCTACAGTGGGTGCAGGTCAGTAAACAGTTTTGAAATTCTTTTTTTAAGGTCTTGAGATACATTCTATCCAGAGAGGCTTGCCAAAAAAAAAAAAAAACAGTAGTTGATACACTACACATTCAAATGTATCAAAATTTGAAAGGACCTCAGAATCATTGAGAGAGAGATTGCTCACGAAACATTTCCAATCTTCAAGAACATTTTTGCAATGTTTGTGCGCCTGATAACAGGTCTTTCTAGGTTATCTCAAGAGTTATTCAAAGCCCAGGTTACGTAGTACAAAAGTGTAGTTTTGGCATGTTGAGAACAGCCTCGGGGGACACCGAAGATCAGCCGTCAAATGTCATAAAATGCGGTGGATACGATGGCCAAAACAATGAGATGAAGTGCCAAGTTTGCAATAACTTGGAATTATCCTTTAAGAACCTCTGTTCAAAGTGGTAGATGTTGTTTGAAAGAGGGGAGCGTATTACTCATGAGCCTTTCCCACCCACCTCCTCCCAGGACAGCAATGGATTCAAACTAGCAGCCTTCATCTCTGACCCGTAGGCATCCCACATAAAGAGCTCTTAGAAGAGAGAAGTTTCTTTTGTCTTGACTTTCCCGCGGTTTCCCCCCCGCTGAGCGTGTTTGCTCTCCTAGTTTGACACACTTTTACACGACCACATCTCGCCATTAATATCTGCTGCTCATCTGGAAAGAAGGGTGAAGGTTCTGTGCAGCATCTTAGAAGCAGACTCTGCGTCGAAATTGTTTTATTGGTGCAAATAAATAGCTGTTCTTTCTAAAGAAACACTTGAGATTGCCCCGGGGTTCACACTACATTCTCACTCAGGGAAAAAAAGGATTTCAAGTCATGATTTCCCATACAGGGACACATGTTTAAATAACCTTTTGTCTTCAGCTGTTTATCAGTGCACCCCCCACACACTGTTTTCGGCTTTATTTCAGGTTTATATAATGCCTTAGTTTTGTATGGATAAGCTAACGCGGTATATATGGTGGCAGTGTTAGAATTCTGACTCAGAGTAAAATGAGAAAGGTAGATTGCTGCTTCTCTTCAGTTAAATTAAAACCCAGTCAGATGGAAAATACTCAAAAGCCCAATTTTTAGAGATCAGGACTGGGGCAGTACGTGAAGCCAAGACGATACAAGGTTACCTAGAGAGTGCAGACCTCTAACAAGAATGCACAATCCTTAATTGTTTTCATTATTATTGTTATTACAACATGAAGATTTCCATGAAAATACAACTGATAGGCATTTTCTTTTTCCCGAGGGCTGACATCATTTTTTGGGACTTTTTCGGTTTTCTTTTCATATTTATTCTTTTCGTTTTTTGTTTTTAATCCTCAGGTCAAAGACCAACGTGCTTTGTAGCCACTCACACAAAATTCACGTCGACTTGCCTGTAAGATTTTGAGGTTTCACAGAAATACAGTAATTATGGTCTTGGCTACAACACTGATAATAGCTGTATTTATACTTCAGGTAATAACTGAGCCCTCCTTGTTCACTTCTTGGTCCATTTATCCATTAAAATGATTAAGCATAATATAAGAGTATAAGCAACCCTGATGTTCAATATGACTGGGATATTCAAAAGTCTCAGCTATGCTTTGAGCCATCACCGTGCCTCTGTCGCACTGCTTTGCCGTCTCACCACTGAGAAAGGGGTTCTTTGTTTTTTTTTAACAATCCTAAATAAAACCACAACGCTTCAAGACGGGACCTTTTGCCCTGCCGAGGCTTTTGTGAAAATGTTTCCCCTTCCATGAATACGCTTTATGTGTTGCTAGTGCTATCTCATATACTGTATAGGTATGTGGGTTTCTTTGTAACTGCGCCTCAAATCACACCCATTCATCTCTGAAAACAATTTCAGACACACCGAACAACTGACTTCTGCATTCAGTGAACAGATGAAACATTGTCTATGATAAATTTACAGTCTCTCTCTCTCTCTCTCTGTCTCCCTTTCTCCCAATCTCCGCTTTCCCATTGCTGCTGCCTGGTGATTTCTACTTAAAGGTAAGAATCTTGTCTTCCATAAGCTTCTGTGGCGCTGCTATAGGGTATATTCACTGGATATATGATAATAATGTATCCTTGTTTTTGAATGCGAGTGCTCAGTTAAATCATTATAGTTGAATCCGAAGTGGTGGAACATGATGAACCTTCCTCGAAAAGCAAAACAACCAGAGATCCAGGGCTCCTGGGCCATAATTCTGGCCAATATGTCTTTTTTACTTCAGACGAGTAGCTACTACATGAAACCCCCAGGACAAAGATGAAACAAGCGCTTGTTTTTGAGGCGCCCTCCTTATTAAGAAGTGAAACATTCTTAAATGAATTCTGGGAAGGTTTGAAGTTAATCTCCCTAACCCCCGAGCTCCTCCACAGCCATTAGGAACCAGCCATCAGCCTTGCTGCCTTTGAAAACAATCAAAGCTGCTCTTCTGCTTGTGTTGCTGTTGCGTTTTTCGAGCTAAAAAATTGCACAGATTAATTTATCAGGCCCGATTATCCCTGTGACGCTGCTGTTTGGCTGAAATTAAATGCATGTCTGAATGTTTCTCATCTGGGCCTTTTGATATTAGCTCCTTTTTTTGAAGATAATGACTTACTCGTGGGTACACTATTCAATTAAAAAAAAATCTGAATATGTTACAGCATCAGCCCCATCAGCCTCTGTGAACATGATTAGCCATCCTCCAAAGCATGCAGTGAGAGGACCTGTGGGACTCATCCTGTGCACTGTCATGGTCTCCTTGCTGCTCTTCTTTTTAGGCATTCTACATAGAGTTCTACATCTGTCACAGATCATGGAGCGAGACAAAAAAAATCTGTTCTCCCTTTGTTTCGTACCATGAATGGAACTGAATCTGAAATGAAGTGGGAGTTCTGAAACAGACAAAACTTACGCTAAAGTGGGAGTAACATATGCACTGAGTAAAATAATGCCTTGCTTTTAAGATGACACGCTGTATCCTTAACGCCGACCTACCACATCCCCAGCATAGCTGTGTAATTTGTGGTGGAGGACGACAGGAAGTCGTAAACAAAATAACTGGAGCTCTACCTCTGCCAAGTACAACAGTGTTCCATCGACCCCACGCTAAAAAAAAAAAAAAAAACACTTGGAAACCACACAAAGTAACCACACAGAGTTCATTCCTGCAGTTCACTTCAATTTAAAGCACATTTCCGCTCCCGTTGGATCAGACGTCATTACGAAACAAAGCAGATTCAATTAGACACATGCGAGAATAGGAACCAGAAACACAAAAGGAGAATCTGGCTTTTCCTCAGTGCCTTATCTCCCAAGAGCCTGCCACTGCAGTCCTGGGTCTAATCTCCTTCTTGTTTTTTTGCTGGCATTGTTTTCCCTTGTGTCCATCACCCTTTTCTGCTCAGTTTATCTCGAATTCAGGGAAATGTACACAAAAACACCTTCGGCTGTTTAACGTGGGGAGGGGTAGAGCACTGGCATTGGTGACAGAAAAAGCCTTTGGGTCGAGCAAAAGATCCAAGAGCCCTTCTTGACAAAGGTTTGTATTGATTTTATGAAGGGTCAGCAATGTGGTAGCTATCACCGATGCTGGCACAGGATGCTGCATTCTTCCTTTACACAATCATAAAAATGTCATTCATGTCAGTTTTTAGGCTATGCTGGCATGATATCAGCAAAGGTAGCAGCCCTATAGTCGGTGGCAGGTTTTTCACATCAGCGCTGAGCTCTTGATCAAACAGCAGCCCGGGACAGAATCCCAGAGAAGGAGAGTACAGGGACTACTCTTTAAGGTAGAAAACACTTCCTGAAAAGAACTGCGGCGAAATTCATCTCCCTAACCCGCAAGCGCCACAGCTACCATGGGGCATCAGGAATGGACAGAATGATTCCTCTGAAATCGATCAAAGCCGCCTCCCTGCTGCATTGTGTTCCATTGGAATGTACGTAGTTAGAAATCAAACAGTGCAGTTATTGCTCTCAGGTGTTTTCTGTCGGCCATTTCTTCTGCTGAATAAGCCAAAGCATCTCAGCCGCAATCCACACAGGCTTTGGAAAGACCTTACACTTTAACTGTCTGGATGCAGTTTGTGTCTCCGTCAGTTACAATCACCACACTCAAGTGTGATGCAGTCCCACAATTGTGTGGAATTTCTTACAGTGCACTATACAAAGAATGTGCGCTTCCATGTCCTTGCTGCAAAAATGGGGCCTTGCTCTTTTCCTTTTTGCCAGGAGACTTGGCAGTTTTATGCCGAAGCCCTTTGCTTCACAACCCCCATTTCACAAGTATTAATAAAATGAAGGTCAAGGCTGAATTTTTAGGGTTCAACGCTTAAGTCGGCCTTGGTTATGACAGCCCAAAAACCTACATTTCCATGTAGTGGTGTCTCATCTTTTATCCTGACAGAGAAATCCTCTGTTCCATGAAGTCATTTTGAAATTAACAGCAATATAAACATTGTAGCTCTATGAATTGTTTTTGATGCTGTGTTTGTTTGATAAACACACAGATTTATAAGGAAAAAAACAACTTAAACCTCTCTAGAACCCTCTCCATTCTACCAACGATACGATACAATACAATACTAACGATACGATGCAATGCAATACGATACGATATGATACAATATGTTACAATACAACTTTAGTTGTTAACTCACAGGTTAGACATACAGCTGCACATATGGCACGATCATAAAAGAACATTGAATATTCATGAACATGAAATATATCAAAAAATATCCTCAGTTACAGATCATATTCAGCAGCACACTGATTTCCATTTAGCAACAGGATAAACCTGTAATCTTTCATTTGTCTCTCATCTAGACCAGGAAGCAGTTGCAACTACTGCTCATTTATCCCATCAAGGCTTCAATCAGGCTTCCACTACTTTGACCAAGTAGTATAATTTCTTGGTTGAAAGAGAGTATAGTAAAGTCATACCTAGATTTCAAAAAGTCACTTCAGATAAATCTAGGTGATCGCTATTCTATTAATCTACAAATTGTTTCTGTTCTGTTCTAAAACGAACCTGAAATGTGTGATAAAAGCGCACCTTTGCTGTATTAAATAAGCTAATCTCACAGTGATACAGACTCGTGGTTGTTGCCATAAAGCACTTTAAAAGATTTGATAGGTTGCTGACCCATTAACAGGGTGACTTATGCCTCTGGTCACAAATAAAAATACCCATGCTATTCTTTGGCACATTGATGGATATGGCCCAGATGTTTTCTCCCCTGAATTTCACCTTCAAAATAGTGGCACACTGCGGAGCAGCTAAACCACTGTCACTGTGACACAGCAGAACATTTGGTTAAGTTTAAAAGCAATCCCTCTCTAAAAGTGCCCACTATCATCTTGTTCAGGGTGATGCAATAGAGAGCCCATTTCCACTGTGGTTTTTCGAATAATTTCTACTTGTCTGATCATCAGCAGATGCTCAGCAGGGTCGTTGATTGGTGTCATGGTAGCAAGCAGTGAGTGCAGTCCATGATGGGAATTAGGGAGTGCTGCTGATAGCAAACACTCCGTCGTCTACCAGCCTCAAAAGAGATAAGTGGCTGTCATCGCCAGCTGACACCTGACCAGTCCTCTCAAACTTAGACAGACGTTGGAGTCAAATTAAAAACAACCTAAGCCCTAACTTCGATCTCATTCGCATTCTTTCTCAATGTTCCTACCTCATCTTTGCCATCCTGCCTCATCTTTCTCCCCTTCTGTACCTCCTACGTGGTATCTCTTCTGTTTCTACAGCTCCTCAGGCTTTAATCTCTCATTCTCACTTTTCTCCCCACTCCTCCCCTCTTCCTCCACAAAGCTATAACTCTCCTTTCTAAGGTTGCTTTCACACCTCTGGTTTGTCTCCCCCATGCTCACGAGCGAGGAAAGAAATCATATCCCACCGCCCCTTTAATTCTGGTGTGTTTCCAGTTCACGTCAACTTAGGCCTAGTCCACACGTACCAAAACGATCTTTTTTTCCTCCGTCTTCTTTGGCACCATTTCAAGAATATTTGTCTCCACACGAATCAACTGAAAACAACTCAAAACGCTGTAGTTCATATTCCAGGCCTCTAGGGGCGCTTGAAAATTCACCAAAGGAAGAGAAGAAGAGATGGAGCATGCGCATTAAGCTTGCGTGCTGTTTACAAACACACAGTAGAAGAAGAAGACGAAAATGGCTAGTGCAAGGAAACCGGATTCATTTGTGTGGACCGATAATGAGGCCGAACTGCTGCTGCGACTCACACTCGACTATAAGGCGAGTAAGTTGCAAGAAACATGAACACAAGCAGATCCGCCATTGTTGTTGTTGTTGTTATGAGGCGTCGCGTGGTGGAGTCATCGTTTCGGAATGTATGTGGATTCGTCGTCCATAAGAGAACGGAAGGGCTGCGTTTTCTGATTTTTCCACCCTGAGACCCATTTTCAAAAAAGTGCGTTTTCAGTCGCTGTGTAACCAGGATCCGTGTGGACGGTCGGGCAAAACAATGCAATAAATGCGCGTTTCCACTAAAGAGCGTTTCGTCTGGACGGGGCCTTAGAGGATGAGTCGAGTGAGAAGCAGAAAGACAAGGGTGTCTTACAGTGGACACTGTGCTGAGGCTTGCAGACGCAGCCATACAAGTCCGTACAGGAAAGAGACAAGAAGGGATACAGTACAGCTGCAGCAGTGCATTAACAGCCGCCACTTCTCATTTCTTTGACAAACCCATTGACCTGTTCCAAAGGCAGATGGAGGTGAAATGACGGCGGTAAATTATAGCGGGATGCTTTTAATTTGAATGTCTTTTCTCCCATGGAAACAGCTCTATTTGTTGAGAGTGTTTGGATCTGTTCTGCTTGTATTGAGGAAAGGATTCCGGGTGTCATCATGTCAACAATTTTGGGGGTGAGAGGAAAGAGAATCAAGCAACTTTTAAATGCTGCATTTTTTTGTAAACTTTTGGCCTGGTGGCAGCAACCTGAGGGCTCACAGCCTTTGTGCTTGCATTTGGGAAGTTTTCATATCTGCTTTTCTCTTTAATCCCTTGAATATAGTGTTGAGCAAAGCTGAATTTGAATATGAAACGTGTTATGTAACCAAATGTCCCTGATCTTCCGAGAGGGTTTGCTCACTTAAAATTTCAGATTATGAATTGAAAGTGTAATCATAAATTCAAATGTTTGTTGATAACAATTTTAAATTCTTCAATGACCTTACCATGCCAGGCAAGACTAAAGTGAGACCTCTCCAACCACGAGGGTTTTTCACATTGTCCCATGTTCCTGAGCTGTTTCTAAATTAAATAAATACACTCCCAAATCATGTCCTTTCCAAAAACGTCTAGTCATACTCAGTCACAGTTAGTGAGAAGAGAATTTCAAACTTCTCAGTGGTGGCCATAATTTATGGTGAATGTTAGGCTAAGGGCCCTGGAGGCAAATTAGAAAATTATACAAAGTATGCCTAAGTGATCGGGCTGCATGCATAATAATAGTCTACTGTAAGTCTCTAGTCAATTATGGGTGTTGTTTTTTGTTGCCTTCATATTTTAATCCGCACTTGGACCCATTCCTCGTTGTCTGAGTCAGTGTTCATGCTTCAGCAAATTTTCCAGTAGAAATTAGAGGGACATTTTTATGTCTGTTACACATGTTAAGTGTTGTCAATTTAAACTACAAAGCCAGCGTCCACCCATACTCGATCACACTTGTAGAATTGTGCATCTATCCTGGAAGGATACATGAATGAATGAATCCATTTAGACAAAACAAAATCACTTGGTTCCTGCAAAGAACAGGGTCTCATCATGTTGCCATGCTACTGATGCAATCTGACACTGAAATTCAGAAACAGTGTTTATCATCAACAAAAAGTTGAATGCTTTGCACCGTGTAGTTAGTAGCAAAGGATTCTCGTGGTGCCATTTTTGTCACATCAAGTGTTAGAGTACAAGTGTTAATACACATTTAAACTGCTGATAAAGCTTGGTTTACTGGCTTTCTTTCCACTCTCAATCCATTCTGCAGGCTTTTTTGCATATGTTGGAAACTTCGGAAGATTTCGCAAGCTGTTTAAGGCTTCTACACCTTCTCACATATACCTGTTTGTTTATCCACGTTTTTCTAATTTTTGCTCATAAGCCAAAACCCTAAAAGAAAAAGTTCTACATCTTTAGCAGTACACTTATTTGCCTTCCTGCACAGAGGGAAAATTGATACCACTCTTGCATGTACCCTAAAGATGATGCTAATGCCTGTTAACTTGGCTTAGCATATAGCCTGCCTCTGTCCAAAGTTGATTCTTACCAGCGCCCCTCAAGAGTATGTGTCGGACTTATTATTAATCCAAATCAATCTGGCAGATGATGTTTTGTCATATATATTTGACACTAAAAAAAGGTGAAAGGTGCTACAGTGCTGACTCTTTATAGGATTGGCCCCAATACATTAGCTAGTTAGCTTAAGCATGCCAGTAAGGGAATATTTATAGCTTAAACATTTTATCTATTGGAGGCATATCGCAACCAACACTCATCAGCACAAGACCAGGTGTTTTTAAAATATGAGCGAATCTGAGTCAAGTGTCCTTCTGAGTGACATGCTTCAGTTTTACTGTCTTCACCTGCCACCATGTTAAGCTGTTTTCCCCCCTGCAGCCCTGCTCATTGCATCCTATTCACAGGATTACCAGAGATGCAGGTGTTTCCATAGCAACAGCAGTGCAGGCAGTGGCAATTGGGCTGTGGTGGGGCCTGGTGGCTGTAATGTGTGTGCATGAGTGCATGTGTGGGTGTTCGAGAGTATTTGCGAGCGAGAAAGACATGGAAAGAGAGGAAAGACAAAAAAACACTTGAGAGTTTGTCTCCATTTTTACAACTGAAACTAGGTTAACAGCCTATAGCTCTTGGCCCTTTGCACACAGAGCATGTACACGCTCTCTCTCTCTCTCTCACACACACACACACACACACACACACACACACACACACACAGTAACCATTCCTACTGGTGGCAAGAAAAACAAGTGCAGCGAGAAGAAGCTGTCTCGTACTGTATGTAAATGGTGGACTAAGCCGTATGGTTTGTGTACCGGCACTGTTGCATTCAGTCTGTTAGCGATGTCTTGTGTTGCCACTATCCATTGTTGCTCTCTGCCATGTGACCGATGATGACATTACTACTCGCCAGGATTATCCTAAAGAATGTGTGGTGTTAATCACCTTAGTAAACAAGCAGTGTGTCGGCAAAGAGGTGCACTCGCTGAGACAATCCCCGTGCTGAAAACGCTGTCAAAGCATGCAGGGACTTAGCGGAGGGTGACATCATCATTATGGATAGCAGCTTTATATTGTAATCGTTGTACACTACCGCAGCTGGTAAATACCACCCCGGTTACAATCAAGCTGGAGGCATTATTTTCTATGCTCTCATTATGGCGGTCGTCTTTGTGTTTCTTTCTATTTCTTTATTCCTTCCAACAGTGTATACATGGATGCTTCCATGCGATGGCTGTCTCCATCACAAGCTATCAATCCAACTGAGCACATATCGGAAAGTTTGTGATGATGTGTAGGGCTGAGCGATTGATTTAATATAATTTTCTATTACGACTTCCGCTTTAAACGACCATGACAACATGATAATCGGGATAAAGCAATTATCGTGCTGCATTTCATAGTGCAGTGTTGCTCTGGTTTTGTCTTGTGACTGGGGCATGTTAAGTTCAGCTCACAAAAACTGGAATCCACTGTTAAAGTTTTTTAGAAGTTCAATGAAAAAATAACCTACAGAAAGTCTCCGTATTATGAAAAACAAGTATAAATCATCGTGATTATGATTTTTGCCACAGTCGAGCAGCCGTAATGACGTCGTCGTTGTTGCTAAAACACCAATTAAGATAATTTCCTTTGGAAGAATCATCTTCAATCCCTTTGGTCGAATTTGAGAACTTTGTGGAGGTTTCTCCGTTCTTCTATTTATTTCTCAACCTTATGAGTGGTTTTGGGTCGGCTGGTTCAGGAGGTGGAGCTGTCATCCACCAGTCGGATCTCCAAACGGCTCTTGGTGTCTCTTCCATCACTGAGTGGTTTGGAAGACTAGAAAAGTGCTATATAAATGCACATGTGTGTTACATGTTCGTTCTCATGCTATTCAAGTATGACAACTTTTCTGAAATGCACCACACACTCTGACAATGGATGGATGGAAGACAGGGGGGATCCAGAGATGGAAATTTGTTGTTCTCTATAGGCAAATGGCTTTGCTGAACCCCAGTCACAATATTGCTTTTTCTAGCTCAGACATCTTTGTTTGTTTGTTTTTCCCCCTCATTTAATGTCATCATGTATCAAAATGACAAAGACTATCTGTGCACCAACTGTTTAAAATAACTCACAAAGAACCCTAGAATAGACACAGTTGCCAAAAATGAGCCCGTTACCACAAAAGTAGCAATTGGTGTGACAGATCCCGGTGCGGTCCAAAACACAACACAACAACAGATGACTTTCTTATCATATTCTGTGTTTATTTCCTCGGGCTACACTATTAAAAGTTGCAGTGCATGTATGTGAACTGTCTGAGGAAGCGCGAGGCGCCTTGTCTACCCCCTGATGAGATGAATGAGGTAGATTCTTCTTGACATGAGATGATATCTGCTCCCCAACAGTGGATTTTCAGCGGGGACGCTTTCAAAGAGGCAGAGAGATTAGATGGCCCACCAGCAGATAGGAAGTGATGATAAGTAAAGTAAGGCTCTGGTTTTTAACGACTGCAATGCATTATTAACGCCTTTGCTGAATGCATGGTTGGATAGAAGCGGACAGTAATCACATTGCTCACACAGGCATATGCATTAACACAGAACTATGAAACTATGTAATTATATTGTTGGTGCATGGTGATTTCACAGAGCAGAGTGACCAGGTCACAAACCCGTCATTGGCTTTATGTCTGTCTAACATTCACTGGCTATATTACCATGAAATTTTGTTTCCTGATTACAGACCTGGTCCTTCTACGTATATATTTGTATTGCAAGGTCAAAGAACTACATCTTTCTGGATTGATTCCTCACCTTGTGCTGCCTTATTTGTCTTATCTTCCACCCACCTTTGCCTCAACTTTTAAGCAACAGGCATGGATTTGCAAAAAAATGCACAATTCAAGGCTAGGAATATACCATAAAAAGGAAAAAAAACAAACATGTACAGCAATGGAGCTGTTTACTCTGTGTTTTTGCCGCCCTTTCACCATACAATGAAAGATTGTGCTGAATGCAATTGATTGCCTGTGCATAACGTGACATTATGCCTTTTTCTATTCTAAAAATGCTTCTTTTTTCCAGAAAACTCCAATGAGGTGTTGTCATTTTCACTTATTTGATTTTGGTATGTCTTTAATTGAATACCAGTTGCAAAAAATAAAACTCGAGAATATCTAAAATTTGGTTTTCTGCAGCACAGAGATGCCACATTTGTGTCATAAGGTACCCTTGGGTGTTGTTTAAATTACATTAGTATAACAATCTGAAAATAGCTTCACCTTTAATAGCTCTACCGAGCGCTTCAGAGCAGAGACAGGGATATTGAAGACAGTATTAAAGAAATCATTAGGGGGGTGAAAAAGGATGATGAATGAAGAGAAATCATTTCGTGGCAGGTACTCTGTGTCTCTTTCTCTCAAATGCTAATACCGACCCGAACCGTCATACTATATTTTTGTCAGGTCAGGTTGAATTTAGGAAAGAGGAGGACCTAAGATTGCTTAAACACGCAGCCCCTGTGGAATGTGGTCCGTGTTGGCATTCTAGGTAAGTTTGAGCAATAAATCAGAGTGAAGAGGCCGGTCCATAAAGGCAGCGGGGTTAACTGGCTGGCTCGCTACATAAAAGGCACAGTCTGAGGGCCAGAGCTGCTTAGCGAGGAGACCCATTTGGCATCTATTTATCAGGTATCCACTGAGCAGCTTTTCAGTGATTTGAGTGGGTGTGAAATGGACCAAAAGGAAAATTACACCCACCCTCACTTCCACCCTTAGGTTTCAGGCCTGTGATGTTCCGCGCATTCCAGGAACCACTTTCTGATGAAGACTTATCGTGTGCTTTCATGTCAAGACGTTTCCTACAGTGCGCCTCATCTACATCAACCGCAGCTGCTCATTTCACAGCGTGCCTAATATATGTAGGTGAAGGCAGCGACACCAATATGAATAGTGATAAGGATAATTATAGCAACACCGAGGGTTTCCAGTCAGAAAAAGACTGAAAATGGCAACCCTTAGGGACTCATTGGCTCATCTCCGAAGCCCCACTGAGAATCTCCTCTGATCTGAACTTGTAAAATCCCTGATCCTTTCATGGTTCCTCAGAACTGTGGGACACGTAGGTGGTGTGAGGAGCTTTAGCAGCTATTAGAGCCAGCTTGTTTTTTGTTGTTGTGGTTGTCTTGGCTTAGTTTGGTAACGCTGTTGTAACACAGGCTCCTGAAGTGGCAATCACATATTTAACAGTTGGCCCTTTAACCTCTTCCAAATGCCACTGTAAATAATGCCCAGGCTATGGATACAAGCCTGTGTCGCCAGTATTAAAGGAATCCCTCAGATCAGTCAATGTCATTCCATCGCACATTATTTAACTTGCGATACCTTCTAAAAGTCGCACTAGGCCTCATCTGCCACTAGAATAATAAAATATATTTCTCCATGTTGCAAACTGGGGTTCATTTTGTTCTCTCAAAGGTCAGTGTTGTCAAGAAAAATTGCAATGGTCAGTGGCATGAATTTGCATCGTGCTGACTCAGAGAGACTCTAAACATCGCCAACAACATATTGACCCCACAACCTTACTCAGCATCCACCAGCTCAAAAAACTAAAATTGTAGTTTTATAAACAATGTGAGTCCTAAGACCACACAACCTAAAAGCTGAAACAGAGATATTGATTATGAATTAGTTTAAGAAAACGCTGAGCATTTTGGGTCCATCAAATATTGTTAAAATGGTTTAACATGGAAGCTAGGTTCAAGCAAAGATCCCAATGCCACCAAAGCAGAAGTCTGAACAGTAGGACTACAAGCTGTGGTTGGTGTGTACACAGGATGTACTAGATTCCTTGCAGAGACGGCATACCTGCCATCTGGTTGGCTGTGTTCTGACTGCTGGAATCGGGTTGCACTAGTGATGTGATGAACACTCTGCAGGCCTACAGCTCATCAGAGACTCACTGAGATATGCAAAGCCAGTTTTGTAAGACAAAGTTGATATAATGTTTTTTAGCACCAAAACGAATAATACTGATTATTTTGCGTGGCCGTGCAGGTAGTTGTTGAGGGGTTTCCCAGGATATGCATCTAAGATGAAGTGAGTAGACTGGAACGCCCAAGCACCAGACAAAGACACGACTGCGATATAATGTATGGATGCCTAATCTGCTTTTAAAACCATAATAGCATATATTTTAGCTAATATCGCAATTCATAGGTCCAGTGTGCGGGATTAAGTGGCAAGGGTGACATTCCAGTTTGCAACCAACTGAACACAAGGTGTCTGCTAAAAACACAAAAAACACAAAGGCCCTCTCTAGAGCCAGCGTTTGGTTTGTCCATCCCGAGCCACTGAAGAAACAAGGTGGTGCAACATGCTCCTTATGTTGCTATTAAAGGGTAACTCTAAGGTAATGATATCATAACGATTAATAAACCCAATCCCATACCTCTTGTCTCTATAGCTCTGAGCCTTATCTCTCCGTTTTACCCATTCATGCCAAGGAGGTAAGTTGTCTCAATTCTTGTTGGGAGAGAAGGGTAAGGTTGAGAGTCAGGGCTTCATGGCTCTGCAAATGGAGGTTTTTCAGAGTCACACTGCAAACCGAGGGTTATGAGAACCCTGCTCTTTGTTTTTTGATGAAGGTATTGCAAAGAGCGAGGGTTAATGGCAACTTCATTATCCACACGGTCACCACAGGGGATTTGACCTTTCTCCTGTACGTGACTTAATATGTTCTATAGAAAATGACTTCAGGGACAGTTGGCGTGACGTTTTGAGATACTTAGAGGAAATGTCACGTGTCCGCCGCTGATGAATTTGTCACACCGGGAAACGGTGCCTTTCAGAAGCTCGCTGCTCTGAAACACATGACATAGTCTCATTTCTCTCAGCCCACATATGCTACAGCTGGTTGATTGTGCGAGATAGAGTGGTGTGATAGAAGATGTTATTGCAATCAGAAATCCATCATGTTTGCAGACTCCCATTTGGGTATAACATCAGTAATGTTTGCCTGAAAAAAATCTTTGTTATTTTTGTCTGTTGCATCATTATCAAGCTTCCTATAGAATCTGTGAACTCCTGGCATCTCATCAAAATGCACCTTAAAGCATCACACTGCATTATCGACACATTAAAAGTATTTATGTCAACATAACCAATAACTAATTTGCTGCGGTAGATGGTTTTTAATTATAGAAAGACTTGCTGCCATGTTGAACAACTCTACAGTATGCAGTCTCTCCTCTGCGGGGCTGAGGTATAACAATGTGTCATGTTCTAACCCGCGCTAAGTGCATTTTCATGTTCGTTTGTGCTCTCGCAGTGCCTGTGTGATTTGTCCAGATAACAAGCTTATGAAACTATCAAGCATAACGTAACGGTTTGAACAACAGTCCTCAGTAGACTGGCTAATTGGAAGGTGTAGGTGGATAGGTAGAATATATAGAAGACATATTTGTTAATTATCATCCAGCAGGGCGGCATCATTTGCTGGAAAGAAGCCACTTCCTGTTGCTGAAGGGATTGCCAAAGGGATGGTGGATAATATAATTCTAGCTTCACATTTTGCATGTTTGATGGCTTCAAGCAGAGGTTTAAAGAGAACGAGGACTCCATTACCCAGACATTCTACCAGCTGTCTTCTTCTTATTATATAGTTTCTTTGGAGAGGTTCATTTGTTTTTCGGTAAAAATGATCTTTTGAAATGTATTTCTTACATTTTGATGTCGCTTCCTATACTCCACAAAGACCTTCCACCGTCATTTGATTCGAAATTTACATTTGATAGTACATGCAGTTGTTTTGTTTTTTTTTCCATGTGTTTCCACACTTTGAGGAAACCCCTGCAGAGTTACATTCAGTGGTTCACAAGAGGAATTGGCAGGCTTTCTTAAAGATGACGCTGGCTTCAAATTGCCGGAGATGGTGGATGAAACCCTGTGCTTGTGCTGTGCTCCAGTATTGTCAGAGGAATGCAAATGTCTAAAAAATAAGAATATTTTTTTTTCCCTTAAGATAAAGAAAGACTCAGTTTTAGTCTTTCAAAGAGACTAGAATGGTACTTTAAAAAACTTTATTGTTGCACTTTTTCAAGTTAAGTTTTCTGTGGACGACTGTGATTATTGAACATGAGCTGTGAAGGATGCACCCTATTGAGTTTTTTTTTTTCCCAAGCAGTAATCAATAATTTCCATGGTCATTTTCAGAGCCTGATGATTTTCATCTCATTACTATAGCTACTACCACCTACGCACAAGCCTCAGCTGGCTTAATACACATTGTACCCATTGTACATGCGGAAACAAATTGCTCCAGGAACATAGCAACATCGCTACAAGCAGGGTGAAAAAAAGAACAAAGTTGGAGGTATTTCAAGGTGTAGCTGAAAGTGAGTGCAACTGAAATGTTGTTATCGTCCTTGTTGAACCAGGAAGTGGGTGTATAAACAGTGATGAACATTTATATCAGAGAGTTTGGTTTGTAATTGAACTGTCCACCTTCATTTTCTCCTCCAAATAAAATAGCTATCCTGGGGTTTGTTTACAATCAGATAGTCTTACTGCTTACTGTATCCGTTGTTGCAACAGTCTCTCAAGACATGTCGTACCCAGTCCAACTGGACCACCCCTGCAGGCAATGGGATGTAGTCATCTTTTGCAATACTGCTTTGACCACACATTCAGAATGGAATTCATTTCCTGGTCATATGAGCTCCACTTGGATAAAAATAATCTCAATCTGTTGAGTTATTCTACTGTTGACTCAGTCTAGAATAACTGTTGTGTTAGTGTTTGTGTTCCTTCCCTCCTCCTTGAGAAAGTTCAGCCTCCCGTTTCGAAATCTCATAGAAATGCAGGAGGTGTCGTCACTGCTTTTCCACTCACCACATATTAGCACTAACTCTTCATTTTGAGTTTATGGGAATTTATGACCCCTTTAATGGATTAGCTTTATTGTCGGAAGTGCCACGAGTCAGAGCAAGCGTGGTTTATGCATTCTGTAGCCATCCACATAATGTTTCTCTTCGAGCTATCGTAAGCCAGAATAGCTTAAAGCAAATGAGCAGAAGCCACGCTTGTTTTTTTTCTTTACTAATGCCGATCAAAGAGCAAACTTTGGCCCGGGCACCGAGGTTTTTTAGGGACAACACCAAAGAAAACCACGCAACAAAGAAGGCAGCCTCCTAAATAACAAACCGAACTGCATAAGTCTATCAAAGTGTGTTTTGATGGTTTTAAGTTACTTCTCATCCTGTCTCTTTGAAATGTAAACCCCTTCAACAGTGGGTGTATATGGCAGGGGCATGTTCATGTCTGGAGGGAGTGACGGTTTTAAGAGCACAAAAAATTCATTTCCCTTTTGTTTCATATGCATACATACATAATTGGTGTAAGAGGTTGCCATAGAAACCACTATAACTCAGATTAATTCCCTGACAGCGGTCGCAGTCAAAATAAATGGCTTTGGGAATTGGGGCACACTCCACATAAGCAGAGAACCGGGGTAAATTTAGCTGCCCTCGGAGAGCTGCTCGAAACTGAAGCTAAAACGGAGGAAAGCAACGAGAACTCGTGTTTCTTCACAGGAGGAAAAACTGGTACTTAGTAGCTTACGCACTGGTGTGCTAAAAGAGTGAGTGAGACAGCCAGATTATTCTCCATGAAGATGAGACTTCAATTTCACATTGGGCTATGTCATTATCAGGGAAGTAGGTAGTGGACCTCTGTGCTCCCTGACAGACGGAGGAAGGAGATGTGGATTGAGCAAAAACGTGCCTCTTGAGTGTCTTCACCGGTCAAAACAAAAACGAAACAACACACACGCATGCACATTACCGAGGTGATGGTAGATTGGCAATATCCGTCTTTCACTTACCTTTACCAAGTAGTTTTAGCCACCTTCAGTATACCAAACTGTCATGCAGTGGTGGCAGATCGGAAAATGCTCACAGATGTCATTTTGGCAGACACTGACAAGCAACCTAGTTTGTATTTTTAGGGATGAGGACATGTTGATATTTTATTCTTGAACTAGAGCAAACGGTGTCAGGACACAGTGTCCAAAAGACATGGGTTCATCCAAAGGTTAGTATATATGTGACAGGGATATTAAAATTCAAAATACAAAAGTACGACGAAATGTGTTTTTTTGTTTTATAACTCGCAATAGTGGTTGAGCTCTCCTTGTGGGATTTTCAGCTTCCCACATACTCAGCCGGGCACTTCTGCTAGAGGCTAGAGGGAAAAGTTGGTTATAGCTTACTGCTGTGTTATTTCACAGTCTTTTTACACTCCTTTGTATTTTACCGTGGTCTGTTTTATGCAGAAACCGTTCATACAAAGAGGCCAAATGCATCATTTTGAACGGCACTGGCTAATCTCATCATTTGTGAGGACTCAGAACTCGGGGACATGGTATTCGAATGTGCATTTAAATACCCCTCACCACTCTTTCCAGACACATTCAGTTGGAGCCATTCCTCCTTCTATGGAGCAGCCTGTCCGTCTGATCTGCTGACCCACCTAAAAGAACCCATCTCTGAACACTCTGAAAGTGTAACTTTCAGAGTGTCTTTTCTTGTGGTATAAATGTTATGTAGAATGTCTTCTGCCCTGACAACAACCAAACCCTGGAAGAAACACTTTTGCACACCAGCCATCCAATAAAGCCACTTCACATCCATGGCCTTCTTGGTCCTGTACCACCAGGGACAAATGCACTCCAGTGTTGGGAAATTGTTTTCACTGGACAGTTGTCTGAAAAACAGAACAAAAGGCAGACAGAGCACAATGATGACAAGATGTGGACGAAATGCTCGCAGGCTCCATTGAACTCCAGGTTGTGCTTATGTAGACACCCCCCCTCTCAAACCTTGGCTGCTTTTACTATGTACATCTGGACCCATGGGAGCCTCCCTTTGTTTCTGCGGCCAGGGGAAGACAATAGATACTCAGGGTAAAGCACACTAGCAAAGGTGTCTGTTTACCATGACAAAGCTGAAGGGCCCAGAATGGTCACCATTGCCACAGGCGAAACAGCTCGCCAACATCTAAATCCTTTGACTAAACACGCACACACACAGTGTTACATAGGCCTACACAGTGTGTAATGTGTACAAACACATGTGCATAAACATACACACAAACATAAATCCAAAGAAAATACAGAAACACACACCCCGTTCTGCAACACACCACCCACAGCCGACCACAGATATGCGGCACACAGGATGAGAGATTGGAAGCATTTGGGGAGTTCCAAACACAGTTCCTTTTGTTTCTGTCTGCTTTTGCTTCATATTTTTAGCAGTCTTTTGCAAGCGGTGCAAAACCGAAGTAAATCAAAGTGCTCACTTGCCTCTTGCTGCTAGAAACCTTTTCCACCACTGAGGAGGCTCCTTTGAGTTTACATCTGACGGGGGCTACGGTGCCGTCGTCTCAACCCTTTCTTCTCATGCCTTCTCATCCGCGCTCCTACCTCATGCACAAAGATTCTTGGCACGGACACCCTGCATGCCATTCTGTCCTCGTTTAAAACATCAAGCCAAAGAGCTGTAATCAAGAGCACAAAGACCTCAAATGACCTCTTATAGCAGACATGTGGTCGAGGGCAGTACAAAGATAAACCAAAAGTCAAACTGAAACAAGTCCAGATGCATTAGATCTGTCTATGCAATGAGCCCTGCACACATAACTTAGATTCTTACATATAATTAGCTTTTACTAATTTTAATAGAAAAAACAATATAATTTTTTTTTTTGTATAAATCAGTTTACAAGATTGAATCCTGTTTACCATATCTTGGCAAATGTTCCTCGGATTGGGTTCCAGCATGATTCCCAGTTGATACCCAATTAAACTGATCCTTGGGACTGAAGACAAGCATGCTTTCCAGACTATTACAGTTACAAGAGAATAAATCCCCAATGGCTTTTCTACAATCGGCCATAAAATCAATGACCTTCAGAATGGAATACTTTACCTTTATATTATAGCAATCTGTTCAACCAATTTCACTAGAAACTGCGGTTCACATCTTGAATTTGGCGTAAATACCTCCTTCTCATGCTTCAAAGGTCCAACCTCTACGAAAGTTGTTTTTTTGAGACTCATTCACAACTGGTCAAATGCTGATGCTTTGGGATTTCAGGTCAGGTTGGCTGCCGTCCCAAAGCGTCAGTATTCAACACTCCGGGAATGAGACTCCGAAATAAACTTTCTTGTAAATTGTACTTTTACGCCACTGTCAACTTCTTCAGTATTAACCAAGACCGTGGTCTTTCCACGACCAAGTGCTGAGAGTGCCACCGCCGTTATTTAATGCTTTAGTTGCTATCAGCAGCTATTCTCGGACAAAAGAGAAAAAAATGAAATATGTTTTTTCACGATTCTTTGCTTTGAACTGTGCTAAGCTCTAAGCTCTAAACAGTAAAGCCTGAATTATCCTTCATTTTGCTGCTCACAGTAAGCAGATCTTTAGCCTCTCAAGCTGTTTGTAGCATTATCATGAAATTACAGAGCGTCGTCTAATGCTCCTTATTCTGAAGGGCATTAAAACATGGCTTACAGGAAACGCTGACCGATGCAAAGTGTACATGCACTGTGTTGTGTTTATTTATATGTTTGTGTGATTAGTTACTAATACCATATGTGACTTCACGGGATTGGAAGATAGCAGTTGTTTCACGCAATTTGTGCAGTAGATGATGATTTTCAGGCCAGCTCGTGTGGAAGCCAAGCTGTTTACCCCGTTAGAAATTATCCGAGCTGAAAAACAACATTAACAAACCAGGAAGAAGGAATAGTTTGAGGCCACGGAAGTGCTCTGGCTTACTGATGAAAGGGTATTAAAAAGCCAGGGGATCCTGCCTCCCCTGTACATCGTCCTTGTATTGACATCCATGCTAAAAGAATAAACACAAGATAATGATAATCTTTCCTTTTCACTAACATGTGCGACATTTAAGAAACTCGGCTTCGGCGTATGTATGCCAGAGAAAATGATAATTAAGAATATTTAAATGAATTTCAGAAAGTCTGACTATCCCCCGGAGCCATGCTGCACGCTAACTGTTACTGTTATCGGAATCTTCCCGTGAGGATAAGCGGCCAGATAGCGTGCTGCTTGCTGCTTTGTTGATAACACTGGTCAGGGGAGACAGCCAGGGTTGGCACTCCAGGCTGCAAACAGCAGATTGAGGAGATGAGGCAGCAGCAGAACCGTTGCCTTGGGGGGCAAAGGATGGCACTCCTATGTAAAATGTTGCTTCAAGAATTCACTTCCTGCATTCTGAGATTTTGGTCATGGACTATCTATGCCTGTAGGTATGTGTGCATATATTATTTGATAAAAATAATATGGTTCTCTGGTATGCCTCCTCATGTTTTAATGTATATATGATGCACTAGTATGTCTTGATCTGAGACTGTCCTCCCGAGATGAAAGACTGCATTAGTCGATGCAGCAGTGTAAATGTATATATACATATCTTCCATTGTCAAAGCCGTCTAGCAGCTGTGGTAATTCTGATAGGCACAAGGGGTAAGAGTGACAGAAGGACGGTGTAAGTGGTGGACTTTAGATATACAAGCCTGTTATTAGTTTCCTGTTTGTGCCCCCCGGACATAAGCGAAGTAGTAACGTTGTTGATGTTTCTGTAGACCTTACTAGATTGTTTTTGTGCCTGAACTATGAGCTTCGCCGCATTATAAAACACATTAATTTTTCAACAGGGATTTTCTGACAGTTTTGGAGGCACAGGAAAATTATGTTAATGACATCCCTGCTGCATCAGCATGCTTCTAGAGGGAAAAAAATGTGCTTTTTGTCCTTTCATTCTTGCTTAATCAACAACATAATTATATTTGGGCTATTCAAAAGTAGAGTTTAGCATTTGCATCGGTCTGCTCTCACATTTAAGCCAAGAAAAGATGTCATCACGACCTCCACAAGCTTACTTTATACATAGACGATATTGTCTATTCGAAGTTCAAAGCCCAGTCGCCAGAAGAAAGTGTCAGCAAACCACTGATATGTTCATGTTCGTTTGTACGTGTCATACATAAGTCACCATATTAGCATTTCTTCAATACATGTCATATTAAGTTATATATGGAGGGTGGAAGATAGGGTGGTGGACATCGGTGACAAGGGTGCCAGGCCTGACAACACTGGATGTTTTTACAATCTACGATTTCCAGCTGCCTTTGTGGCGATAAAAAAAAAAAAAAACTGATATAAAACTGAGACTTGAAGCAGTTATTTTAAGTCAAAAAAATTGTCTTGTGTTTTTTGTGTGTAAAACTAACCGGACCACAAGCACACTGTTGGTAATTTGGTAAATGGTAAATTGCACCTAAAGAAATGTGAAGTTGGTCTAGAAGTTGAACTGTGATCTGCAGAATCATCCATTGTAAATGTACTTCCTAGGACACTGGACCGCAGTAGCACAGGAGCTTAGTGTCAGCGATACGGTAACCCTGTTCAATTTTTTAGTCAGACTTTAACAGCAGGAGGCTGGACTTTTAGTCTGAAGACGTTCCAGCTCTCAGCCGACAGACCGAGGTGACTGAGAATCTCCGGAGACATTGAGAAAAGAATTAAACATTCTTTGAGCCCTAAGAGTGAGAGTTATTGATGGGATCTGTTCTCACCAGTCAGACCCTAATCTTCTCAATGTGACAAAAGCAGATAATAATGATACTCAGCAGCAAAAAGCATGGTTGAAGAAATCCATATGACGAGCCCTTGCTATATATGAGTCAGAATCGCCATATGTACTTTCTCACATGGGAGTTTAGAGTCAGCCTAGTTCTTGCTGCTTGTCCTCATTTTTCAAGGGCATGTTTTTTCTTTTTTTTTCTTCACGCCAGCACCAGTGGGCTGCAGTTACCAATTCTCTTCCTCTTTTCTCTCCGTCTATTCCTATCTAACTCTTTACTCTGTTCTCCTTTTTGGCACTGGCTCTGTCTTTTCTCCCTGCTGCCTTGTGTACATACATTATTTAAGAATCCGAGGAGTGAAAATGCTATAATAGAGTGTCTCAGCATCCAGCTGGACCACAGAGACATGTTATTTTTACCAATCTCCTTCGCCCCATTCAGAAGGTTAAATAATGTATGTGTTAGCGGCACATCCACTCTGTTGGATGCAGGGGGATGCAGATGGGAGTCATCAGTATGCCAAGTGTGTCATTAGGATGACACCATCCTCTGACAGATTGCGGATTTCGGACGAGTTTCACCATGGGATACTCGCAGCGAAAATGAGATAGGGTGGGATAGAGAGGTGGTGCAGGAATCTGATTTCATTTGCTGTTTACAAACCCTCCCTCTTCCCTGTCGGCTTGTTTCGTCTCCGGCTCACACTGTTGAGCTTCTGTTCCTCATCCTGTGTGTTTTTTTGTTTTTTTTTATTGAATAATAGGAAATGAGAATTCAGACGTTGGCTTCGCTTTTTTTGTTCTTTCCCTTAACCAATCAAATTTGATCTCCTGCATCAATATTGAAGATGTTTGGCGCCTTTGCTTCACTTCACTTTACAGCAATAATCTTCAATATTGCTATCATCACCCACTGTTATCCACACTCACGATGACTTTCTCTCCACGCCTTTCAGCAAATTAGCAAAAATTTCCCTTGATCCCCTGCTTCAAAAACAGCTGCATTATGCCTCATTCATATGGAAATAACTTCCATAGAAACATACACACCAACCCACTCCTATTGTAAATAGACGGTGAATTAAGGCCATGTCTTCCGTCAGTAAGAATACACGAAAGGTAGTGCTGAGGTTAAATCTCCTCATTGGTATTCATGTTTTCATTTGAGTATCGTGTTCATTGTTATATACAGTCCAAAGGGCGGGTGTAAGGGTCTTATATGTGATGCGTCGGTGGAGCATGTAGGTCAAAGTCATCTGTTTTTCTTGTGACGGATGTCTTCGTCGACATATTTAGCATGACAAGGACCTGCTGCTTTTGCTCTTGTTGTTGTGCTCCTCACGCGGCTCCTTCAATCACTTCAGCCTTCTCTGATCTTACGATATATGACTTGCTGGAATAGACAGTACTGGTGCTCTTCTATTTTCAATTAAACATGTCTATCTTCATACAGTGTTCTGTCGCACATTTGGAACTCAGTTGGAACCAGTTCATCTGTCATACATGCAGTGAGCGTACTAATACATATTATTGTGTTAATTACCGTTATTATTAATCCATTTTCTGTAATTATTACCTCCAGCAACAGGTGTAGAACATTCACTGTCACTGCTGTGGCCTTTGACAACACAATGGATCCATTTATGGTAAACACAGTAATTAACACAGGTGAGGGACTGACGCATCACTTCACTCATTAAAGTGATCTTGTTCCAGAGAATGTTCTCCTTTTCAGAAAGCAGATGAAGGCAAATCCTTTTTTGACAACTGACGTTGTCTGAATCACTCTGTACATTTAAAATGACATATCCACTCATTTCAGTCCCTGATGGGCTTTAGGGTTCAGTGAAGCCACATTTTTGAAAAATACTCTACTTCAAAATGATTATTAACAATAATTACAACAATATATTGTCCTGGCTGCCACATCGATTTTGTCACAAAACATTTAACACACTTTTTATAGTTTCCGCTCAGATCTTTAAATTGTGTGAGAATCACACAGACATCATGTGCATTCAGCCAGGTATCACACCAAAGCATGGAATATATCTGCTGGTCCGCCATCTTAGTAACATGTTTTATGATCATGGTTTGGTAAAAAATAATCTTTCATAATTTCCATGAAACAATCAATGCTGACGACTGGTTTCACACGGGAGACAAAACATGGTAAAGAAAAGAACAATTCTGTTTTTGAGCCATCCATCTTCCTGGACCTCCTCACCAGAAGACATTGTCGCCCCTCATAGTACATTATTGCTCCAGCCATTATCGCCCCCTGCTGGTACTGCACCAACATGCATGTGTATTATTCATGTGGAGGTGAGGCAACAAGTGACCTAACACTAACACGGTATGCTCTAGTGGACCGGCGGGCCAATTACATGTTTTGGGGATGATGCTGGGCTGGCATATATGATTTGAGTTTTATATGATATAACCGGTCCTTGTGCGTGTGGCATCTTTTTAATTTTGGATAAACATCCACAAAAAGTATAGATGCCTGCAAACTGATGTGATAGCATGTGCTCAGTGGCACATAAATAAGATCTGTTATGACAACAATGGAAATAGTACTGGATAAAATATTAGACTAGATGAATAAAGTCTACAAGTTTCTGATGATTTTTAGGAAGTATCATCTCTTTTGAATTATTTTTGAGAACATACTGGAAAGTGCTCTTATCATCGAAATGAAAAGGGCAAAAGGAATAAAAAATGTAGCCACTATATTCGCTTATGCCTTACAACCAAGCCTCAGGAAAGTGCATTTAGAGCAAAGGCGGGAGCCATCAACTATTTAATCGATGGGTCTCTGGCCTTTGTTGACGGTGACAAGCATCAGATCAGGTGTCCTTTTGAGGAAGATTTATTCCGTAAAGAATTGGACAGAGAAATCCAATTAAAATGGAATCTGCCACGAACAAAATCTCTTTTAGATTGAATATGGGGATTCAGACTCCCTCTCCCTCCATATCTCACACTTACCAGATAACTTGCAAATCGCACATTTTCTTCGGCAAACACCCAGACAAACCATCTATCCTGTGTGTCCTCCCTTCAAACCTGTTTAAAAGCCTAATGCCCCGCAGCCATCCTCTAAAGTTGAAACAGCCAGCTGTAGGAGTTATGCGTTACCAATGTTCGTAATCATGTTTAAACCAGACAAATTTATTGGGTGACACCGCGGGTGGAAAGATTCGGGGGCTGGGGGAACTGGGAAATATGCGCCTAATGCATTTTAAGTACTGTCATAAATTAGTTAGCATATATTTCATGGTGAGTACATGTACCACTTTTCCTCTCATGTCGTCTGTATGAGCAGTTTATTTTAAGGCGGAGGCATTCTTGGAGAATCTCTTCGGATAATAGTGATGGGAATAAAGTGCTGTGACCACAGTGATTACACAAAAGTTAAGTACAGCTGCATGGCTAATGAAGTTGACATGGCGCTAATGCTCTTGATACAGTTTTCATTCAGTTCAGTTGTCAATGCCTAACAAGCTTAAGTTCATCACACTACTGTATGCAGCAGGCTAATTCAAACCCTTTCAGCTGCTTCAATGAGTGATGCAGATTTAAAAACAGTGATTTCAAGTATTCAAGTATTAATGCATTCGATATCGATGCTATACTGATGTGTTATGATTATGATGTTTTATGGTGCTCGGTGGAAAGTGGCACTTCACGCCACGCTTCAGAGCAGCGATAAGATCAGTACCCATTTGTGCTACTTTGATTTATGACATTTGAAAGGGTGCTTTGTAATTCCTTTGCGATACAAAATGGATGGCTGAAGCACTCTTCTCTTCCCAAACTCTACATGTTAAGCATGTTATATGCCGTGCTTTTGAGAGCTGATTGAGCACCTATGAGAGTCACCGCATGGCTGTCGTCATCGTTTGCATTTTCAACTGTGACAGAATGATCCAGTCTCACAAATCACATCTAGGTTTTTCTTATCTTACACACTGTTGTTGGATTTGACGTTTTGATTTCCAGGATCAACGTGTTCAGTTTGTGCATAAAAGAATGTAAAGATGATGGAGGATGTTGACAGGTTTGTGAAAAATGTGTTTTCAATTTGTGTGAAAGCAACGAGAGATTATACGCTGTTGGAGCGGCGTGTGATTTAAAGATGTGTGGTGGTGATCACAGCTCTGAGCGTGAGGACAGTCATTTGAGGTATCTGTCTCATCATTCTTTTAAGGACTGCTTGAAAGCAATAATGAAAACTTTATCAGTACAGACAATAATATCTTCGTTATATAAATAAATTAATGAGTAAGGGCAGAGGAGAATGTCTGTGTAGCTGGTTATCGGCAATAATAAACTGAATTGTTCTTGACCTGAAAGAAAAAGTCACAATTATCTAATGAGACAAGATGCAAAGTTGTAAGTTTCTAGGATGTCATTTCAGGATAGGTGCCCATTAAAAGGGCACCTATCCTGAAATGACATCCTAGAAACTGCTGTCATAATACACAGAGAGTTGTTGTGACTCTAGAAGTACGGTGTCTGTGTTTTCAGCTTTGACTCATTACAGATATAGCGTCATCTTCGGCGCAAAACGCATCAGTTGTTTGCTCGGTGTTAAAATTTCCACATATTCATTCTCTCACCTACTATTTTTTGTTGCTTTATTATACGTGTAAAATGAATACCGTGTCCACTTATGCTTGATATCTCGATTCCTTTGCCTTTGTACACATCCATTCCACCGAGTTAACTGACTGATCTGGCATTGTGACACGAAAAGAGTGGCTTCTCCTCAGAAAAAGAAGATGATCCGATTTGTCTCGCGGGCAGACTGACGATTAGCCAATCAGTGCGGCAGGCAGGACCAACGCTGTTGTCAAGCTGTTCACAGGAACCAAAGAGGGGTGATAACAATGGCGAGCGCTATGCGTGTCCTCTTGACATCACGATTACATCGTCGTAAGCTTTTACTTCGCTCCACTCCACTTTTAACACCCTGGCTGATGCACGATGGTGGCGTGAATACGCATATCAGCTCCAACTTAAATTACATCATATTCAGCTCGATGTTGGTCTTAAGTGGTTGGTTCGGGAAATTCGTCCTCACCTACCTCACAGAAATTGGTTAGTGGAGGCTATGCCAGACTGAAGAAGGAAACGAAGAGTGTAACAGGTTAACAGTTCAGTCTGATATCAAGCAGCTAATGTTGAGCTTGTTACCGAATCTGTATGCAGCAGCAAACACTCTCTACTGTCTCACATGGCGGGCTGCTGTTGTCTTTGATTGAGATTACAAATGAGCTGTGGGAGCTCAGCCGAACTATAGAGCGGGATTGGACGGTCCCCCTTTTGCAGCTGAAGGGTATCTTGGTTGCAGCTGTGCAGAAGTGATAGACGGTGTCTCGGCAGCGAGAGCAAGTCGTCTTTCAGGGGATCGGTATCATCGCTACAGCCGGGTGATAGACAGCAAAGGGTTCAGGAAAGGTTACAAGAAAGTTCTGTAGCTGACTCTCAGATATACCCTGGTGGTGCGTGTAAATGCTTACAGATGAATCTCTTTTTTGTTTGTGGATGAGCTGACAGCTGAAGCTCCCATCACAGCAAGCAACGGTCAAATGGGAAGGCTCAAGAGGGATGAATTAACAAGCCATTCTCAATTATGTAAAGGAGTTTTTATTCTACCTCAAGCAACCAGTGTGCGATCCTCATCCAGAACCACGTCCCGGCGGTTACAGTTTCTGTTTCTAAATATCTACTCTGGCTCTTTATTATATCATCCGCTGGTATGTGAATCAGACTGTCTTTGGTATGCGTCTACGCCTGTGTGGGGATGATACTGAGGGGGCTCGCTCACAGGAGGAAGTGTCTCTGGTCCTATGAAGGATGGTGTGAGGAATAAGCACAGAACTGGCCAGAGGCTGTAAAACGATTGCAAAAGATTCAATTGGATTTAAGGTTAGCCTCTGTTCATGGATTCTGCCATATCCAATCCTCACTGGGGGCTCACTTTGATTCAATGGGCTATATAGGTTGAGGTGCCTGTGCCTCTCATCCTCCCCTCACCCAAAACTAGTCCGTACACACATAGTAACAAGTAACCCCCAGTTCGCTCAGCATATTTTAAACACCCATATATCACTGTCAAATTAATTGCGATACCTCCGTATAATTACCCGCAACAAATGAGAACATGGTTGAGACTATTTCTCACACCAGGGGTATTGTTATTGGTGGTGTTTCTCTAAATCAAGATCACTTCCTATGAACTACATTGCTTCGTGTTGCAAAGAAAACATTGCTACTTGTTCTCCTCCTCCTCCTGTCGAGTCTTGCTCTGGGCATGTTTGTTTAAAAGATTAAGATGGGGGATAACAGCTGAAATAGCCCATCTGCATTCTAATGAGAAAACAGGAAGTGCAAAGTGTTTTTAATGGAACAGCAGCACCTTTCCACTGATTTGTGCTGTAAAAAAGACTCTCTTTGTGTCATTCAGGTTCAGGTTTTACTTGCAATTGGTCGTCTTTTTTCCTTTTTTTTGTTTTGTTTTACCCTATCCCAACCAGTGTAGGTTCTCTATCTGTCCCACTTAGGTATTGTCATATATTGTGAACAGTGAAGATGCAATCAGGTCGTTAGAATTTTGCTTTTATCCGATATGCTTTTTCCAACTCATTTCTGTGAATTGCTGTTGCCGGTATATGCACATATTTTAATAAAGTTTCTCCTGTAGTGGAATTCATTAACTAAAGTTTCCTCATATTGGCCTGACGTGTTGGCAGAAATATTCATTTAGGGCCCATTTTTGACAGACCGATATAATCGTGCATCCTCTGCCAGGAGCAGTTGACTTAATGTTTGTCAGTTTTAACCCTTGATAACGTTTTTTAGAAGAGGTTTTATCCGTGCGATCTTAAAACAACCTGTAAGCTTTGAAGGAACATGTTGTCCCCATCGTTAGTCCTGCCTACAAAGCTCTGATTGGTCAATTGTTTCTTCAACAGCAGTCGATGAGTACAGAGCCATGTCTGTTCAACTCACTGAACAAACCAGAGATGGGGGGGGCAGCCAAACTAGGTCATTAAGTTTGATTCACTGTGGGATATGTCCAAATCTGAGTTTTAATCAATGAAAACAAATGTATTATGCACTTTAAAACTTTATAAGTATTTTTTTTTTTCTTTTGTGAGACCCTCTGTCCCTGTTTTTCTCACACGCAACCTATTAATACCAACCAAAATCAGTACCTAACACACACATGCCCCTTGCCTGCATGGCCCATTATCAGTCTGCAAAGACACACAAATTAAAAAGGATGTCATCGACCCAAAAGGGCAGACTCTGATAATAGAAGGCCATCCACTTCATGAATGACTGATAATGGTAACATCTCTAACAGAAGTTCCCCCTCTCAGATCAACCTCATTCTCTCCCTCTCCACCTTTGCTGATCTGTGGCATATACTGTCCTCTGGCAGAGTGGCAGAAATAATTTAGTCACTATACCTTTGTGTTGACTGTTTGGTTCAGCTGTTTAATTGGATGACCTTTAGAAAGGCTGAAAGATTTTCCTGAAAGAAAGTTTCTCTTGTACGCTCGAAGCTGCAACCTTATATTTTTCAACAAATTGTGGTCAAGACAGTTCCACTCGAGTGGGTTTCATAACATCAAATCTGCCATATCTGGTTTTAAGATTGCTTATAAAAATTGAACCCAGCTATGTACATTATTTTTCCACTTCTTGTGCAAACATATAAGTGTGACATGTATCTGGAGAATGGTATTTTGGTAGAGTAGATGCGATAACCATTCGACCCAGGAGCTAAGGGGCTCTCTGAGGTGCCTGGAGGGGAAGCTCTGACTGACTCCATTTCAGCAAGTTTATCTAACCCACTCGGTGCCAAAAATGCCTCTCGGGTCATTTAGCCACTGTCAACAATTCAGATGAGGCTGCTGGTCCATGAAGGATAACAGAATGGCAGCTCCTCAGACACTCAGCGTGCTCGGAAAGCTTTTAGTCGAAAGCATTGTGTGAGCCAGTAAGGACCGAGTTTCTAAACTAAATCTGTTTTCACGTATCTCCTACGCTCATATGGAGGACACTATTTACTATCTATCCTATAAAATGTTAAGCTGTTAGAGCTCCACTTATCAACATTTGTATATTAAAAAGGATTGAATGACTATGTACAATGTGAAAAGTGTTAAGCCCCGTTAGTAAATAAGTAAATAAAGCTTGAAGAGATTCACATCAAAATTGCAGTGTGATTATTATGTTAGATCTATATTATTGACTACACATTGATCCTATATGTCTGGATTATCACCTGGGAAAATTTACCAAACTATCCGCAGGCTTTGGCCCTCTAGGGGCCCAAAGGCATTGAGTTCACACCGTGAAAATTCCAACCCAATCGGCGGAATAAATGTTAGCCCAGTAGGTTTCTGCAAAGCCATAGATGAGTTAAAAACAAATAGTTCTTTGTGCTACAACTGTACACCTGTTTAGGTTGAATTTTCAATGTATCTCTTGTCACAATCCTGTGCTTATGTTCTGCTTAGGTTCAGCCACAAAAACCTTGATTAGGGTTTGAAAAACATCATGGTTTGTCTCAAAATACCTGTACTTCCCATAAAATAGACGGTTTTGGTCGCCACAAAAAACACTGAGAATATCTGTATGTCCGCTTACAGAAACACCCACTTTTGACGGAGCAAAACTGATGGAAACATCCCCGGGTTTCTTTAAGACTATCTGTTGTTGGCTAGCTGTTGTTGGTTCTGATCATGACTATGAATTAATTTACACAATCAATATCAATTACAAATAAATAGAAGATCATTGAGTCAATTACAACACTTACATTGCAGCCTTTTCAGGGGATTTATTGTTTAAAGAAAAGGTTGGGTAAACCTGAGCACAAGCCCAGCCAGTTTAGGCCTCATTATCTATCTATATATCATTTATTTCAGGGCCTTGGAGTCCTAAGCAATGTAAAAAGCTTGAAGCGTATCAGATACAACACTGTGTACTCTGTCCTAATCATTTTCCTATGCACTGGTCCGACAGTGTTGCATCCAGCAGATCCAAGAAGGGGCGAAGTGAAGGGAGTTCATGATTCATAAAAAGCTAGATAGAACGTGATCTGAAAGGAAGAGCTCTCAGTTGCAGGTAGTGATTGTGTTTCCTGTGAAGTGTAGAAAATACTCTTGTGAAACGATCTCTGTTAGAGGAACAAGACCTAAATGTAGTTTGGATGATCTAAACTGACTGCTGCTGCGCTTGGTAGATGAGTTTCTCTTGCATTAGTATGCCAGGGAGTCTTCTGCAGCTCTGCAGTGATTATCAGCTTGGTGAGATGCAGGGCCACCTCTGGGTCAAACAAAGAAAGCGGATGGGGGCAACAGTTTAGCCCTTTTGGCCTCATTAGTTAATTAGGGTGCAGACTGGCAATTTCACTCACAATGGCCTCCGAGCATGCAAAGAGAATACACGAAAGACACTTAGGCCAGGACCAAAACAAAACTTGGATGGAAGAGGGAAATGAAGACCGACTCGCCGTCTCTCCCTCGTTATGTATGCATGTTTCCCTTTAACTGTCATGAGCGTTTTACTTTGAAATCTTAAGTGTGCTTTTTGGATGTCAAACTCAATCAATACTTTTTTCTTAAGCAGAAAATGGAAGTTCTTCACTACTATTAGTCTTAAAACCCACTTTAGTCAGCTAATGGTGGCCATGTGTAACTCAAATCCACCTTTGAGTTGTTGTATAACGAGATGGAACCATTTTTTTTTTGCCCCGATCAAACCAGCAGGTAATTTTATTCAGCAACAAATTAGTTTACAACTTCAACAACTCATTAATCTAAGTCAGGTCCCCTAATTTTGCCATAACACTAAAATTGAAGGCTTAAACATAGCTCTTGCTGTGGTATAGAGGCACAATTAAACTGAATTGCAGAGAAAAATTCAAAGGTCAGATGTCTTGATTATTGAACTAGACGCTGTAATCGTACCTCTCCATGTAATGTTAGTTAGAATCTTTGAGATTCTCATTAGATCTATTTCTGATTTATGACTACATTTTTTCAGAAGAACTCATTCTCTGTATTTGTACTCTGAGATTACCTCTCTGTAATTATCCCTCCATAGCAGTTTCTATTGTTATCGGTCGAGTACTCTACATGCACGCAATGGGCCTGGACGTGATCCTGAAGCCAAAAAGCCTCATTTGAAATGCTGCAGCGAATGACATCCAATCACAACTCGTGTTTCAGCCCTCTATTTGTTTGTCCGTGCTGCTGTACACCAGTTTACTCCTATTGCATATCAGATAGTAGCTGCTCAGTGTGCACACTGCCCTCTGGGGTTTATGTATTTGTCATTTCAAACAGGTCTGTGGATCTGTATTATACCCGCTGTATCAACTGGTGTTTCCAAATCAACTGAAATTTTAAGAATTTAAGAGGCCAGTGACTTCCAAGAGCGAAGGAAAAAGCTGAAAAACAATCACTTGTACTCTGTCTGTTGCAAATGTGTCCATGTGTGGCGGACTTTTTTCGAGCATGACAGAAAAAAAACAGAAACAAACAAAACAAATTTCACTTCTGATCCTTTAATACATTGCCACTAACTGTTGCTTCAACCCTTTACAGTCTTCAAACACCCACTTAGGAAATGAAAAAAGGGCATCAAGTGTTTCTCACATCAACAGCACTTTGCTATCCCCGAAGCTCCAGCTTTACCAATTGAATTGACGTCAAGCTCTGATTTGGTGACATTTTTATCCAGTTTGATCTCCAGAAACCGCTGCTTCAAAAGCCTGTGCCTCGTGATAAACGTTCCTGGCACAAACGTTTCTCAGGCTTCTATGTTTTTTTCTGTAAAGGTCTCTGATCAAGAATTGAGAGCCAACACCTTGCATTAACTTGGGCAAGATGCATTAAGCTTGCGCCCATGTAGAAAGCATCTTAAAAGCCATTAGACGTACCTGAGGCAGGGAAGTAAGTGGTGAGAGTGTAAGGAACAAAAGGGCACTCGACTTCGTGCTTTAGTTTTTCATCTTAGAAAAGTAGGAATTGTTCTCTTTTTCTTTTTAAAGAAGAGCAGCACAGCAGAGTTTGGTTTTATCCTTGACAACGCTGAGCTGAACTATTTCAGCAAACATTCGAGTCAACGCAGACCAGAATAGTCAGGCTGGTTCACATTCATGCAAAGTGACTTCCTGCATGTACACATTGTTGGGTATGTTGTATAAAGTTTGAGGTAAATAACAGTCATCAGCGACTGAACATAAAATAAACATATCCAGGCAGTGTTGTTTGTCATGCTAGTGCGATTGTTGTTTTGGCTAACTTCTGTCCTCTCTTCATTTAAAACATATTGTATTTTCTTTTTTCCAAATTATAGCTTGGCCTCAGTTGTATTGCTGTTAATTATAATATACCAGGGGATTTGACCTTGTGACAGAAAGACCTCGCAGGAAGTTAATTGGTAGGAGATGAAGCATATTCAGGTCAGGCCTGGTTCAAATTACTTGGAAATACGTTCCATGATCCTCTCACGCTGTGAAGTGCAATGAGTAGGGTTTGTGAAAGAGAGGACAATAAATTAAAGCCCCGCAGAGCACTTTGTAACGGTGTCAGTGTCAGTGTGCTGTATCGTTGGAATGTTCCCAATAGAGTGTTCAGCACCAGTCAAGTATATCACACAGTATACAACATTACAAAATACATTGCTAACACAGTGTTTGCACCAGCAGCCTCACAGTTCTACAAAGCTACTGCCAGAGGAGGTAATTAATTGCAATTTTTTTTTAGGAATATTCATTGTTTCCAGATGATTCCTAGTTTTGGAAACGCCCTCTTTTCCTCTAGCATTAATGTCAGATCAAAATTTCCCTTCATCCAACATGTTGTTCCAAGAGATGGTACAATGAAGCCAGGGTATCAATGAAAACTGATCAGTCATGTATCAACCTACGTAAGTCACATGTGAAAATATCAATAGTTTACGTGGACATTATATCACATGTGAGGTTGTGTGAAAAATGTGGACTTCAGGTGTGAAGAAACAAATTCGATGTGTTTTCATGTGTGTCCATACAGAGAAAAGAGAGTCGCACTCAGGAATGTGTCTTTCTGATGAATTTACTTAATCATCTGTCTGGCAGTACACAAAACGTTTTCAGCCATCCTGCCTTTATCAGTGTGGACAGATGCAGGGATACAATCCCTCTTTGAGGGTGCCAAGTAAGTTAACAGGTGAGCAGAATCCCCAGGCACTGTGACTTTGTTTTGTGAGGTGCCAGATGATGAAGTAAATTCATCAAAACACACGTTCCAGAGTGCGAACACCTTCTCGCTATATGGACACATTTAGAGATTGATGATGCAGCGGCTGGTCAGACCGTGGTGGAAACTTCACAAATTAACGTCAAAAATCAAATCAACATTTGATTAAAAGCTGATCAATGTATTTAATTAATGTGAAAACGTCAGTCATGTGTGAACACATCGAATCAATTGTGAAAATATCAGTTTAATTGTGAAAATATTGCATGTGAAAATGTGGCACTCACCTGTTTCATGATGTTAAAATATTGAATTGAAATTGTGATTGTCACGAAAAGCAAATTACACATGTGACATTTTGTAAGGTTTGTATCACCACCAAGCCAAAATTTGTACCCACAGTATCTCCTAATGTACGTGGAATTTCCTTAGTACAGCCTCACTCCTCAGCTGCTTCTGTGGGCAGGTAGTAAAGTTTTAGAACTTTGCCCTGTGTTTTATACTGTTGAATCACCACGGTATTTACCCTGACTGTTTTTACATGTAGTCTATTCACAGCCAGATTTCATTCTGTAGCTGTTCGTACTTCCCCTTCTGCTTCCCTTTTCAGCCTTTTAGCCCTTTGTGTAGCATTCTCTCCAGGTTTTGTAATTAGGTGCTGTCAGAGTGAGGAGGCTCAAAATGAGCCAAAGTAAAACGGGACCTTTCACTGTTTGGCATCAATTTGATAAACAGACATGACTAATGGCGGAAAAGGAGCAGCAATTGGAAATACATCAGGGGTTGTTGAGTTGTTTATTTGGAGAGGATGAGGTGAGACAGCGCAGTTTTGATCAAAAGAGGAAGGCAAGATCCGGAGCCATACCACGTACTTTTCATAATTAATCTCAAACTTTTTTACACCCTAAGCTAGTGGGAAAAAAAACACTTCAAACTGTTGATTTCTGCAGCACCCATTTGTGCTCTTCCACATTCATTCCTCTCCAGTTGTAATGCACTTGGATGACAACTGAAGTGGCACGGGTTTGGGGAATGATGGCAACAGCCGTAATCCTGACAAAGCTGTGCTGGTGAATGACTGAAAGATGTGAGGAGAAGGAGCTTAGTAGCTGACGCGTCTATGTCAATTTGATTAAGGCCTGACGCCCACACACGGCACATGGAAACGGCTGCTTAGTGCTTTGTGCAGTCTCTCCGAGTACAGCAGGTTAATGATAAGTGGCGAAGACAGTTTGCAATGTGCTTCTGAAAGGCTAATTTATCTGTCTCTGAAATACAAATTAGAAACATAATGCTTAAAGTTAGTTCTGTTCAGAGGTCCATAAAACAGCTGCTACCCACTGTAACACTGTTCACCTGCAAATTATTTTTTCTTTAAAGTGGAGATGAGCATTCAGAATTGCTGCAGACATTATACCACCACTGTTTATCCTATACCGGTATTTCTAGTGGCATATGGATGCACGGTTCATCTCAGTTTTTGTCTTTCATCAAACGTTCAACAGTGGTTCGCTGGCAATATTTTTTATTGTTAAAGGTGCAATATGTAAGAATTTGCCATCTGTTCAATTCATAATCAAATTAGTGGGCAGAATATCACCAGAGTAACTGCTTACTGATGCTAGCTATCGCTCCCATTAGCTAATTAGCTCGGTTAGTTATGCAGCTAGCCTTTCCAGACTGGGAGCTCAGGACCATGTGGAGTGTCAGTGTTTACACCACTAGTAGAATTTTTGGACTGGAGCTAGCTGGTTAGCATGCTAACTTCAGTAGACATCTCTGCAGCACAATACACATACGTGATTTCAAAACTGCTTTTTTCATAACAGTTTGTTGATAATTTCAGTTAATTTGTGACTGAATTTTAAACAATATCTCACATGTGGTCCCCCAAAAGCACTCAAACACTGGCATGATGTACATGAGGAAAACATGTCAGTATTGCTTTATCTCTGACCTGTTGATAATTCCCATAGAGCTGAATCTTGCCCTCATTTATACAGGGCGTATTTCCACAGATATACCTGACTTCAGTTGAACAGTGTCAGTGTCAGCATATATACAGAAATTCACTATTCTTACAGTCATGTGGGTCTTGCGTGCCGAAATATCAAATACCAAACAGAAGGTCCTGTACTTAACAGTTGAGAGAGACTACACTACACTCGTAGTCATTACAGTGATGATTTCATAGGCTACAGGTGATGGAATAATGCACCTCACATCCTGCCATGCTCCGTGTTATCTGGATCAAGACAGCAAGAGTATTAGTATTTGGCCACATGCGGCAGGAGCTTCACTCACAAAGAATAGAGTGAGATCATTCATCATGTTCTCAATAAGTGGGCAAGAGAATGGTACAGGAACTGAATGCTTGAGCCCTACAATGAGGGGGATTGGTGGCTCTTTTATGCCATTGAGGCCATTGTCATGGCGTAGCTTGGGTCGACTTGTTCCCTTGCGATGGATGGTCTTATCCTGATGGGAGTGGCTGTCTTCTGTGAGGATAATGTCTTGAATCACACCGTATGACTACCAGATCACCACCCAGTTGAACTGCTGTGGAAGATTTCGGGATCGGTGCGTGAGCGGAGAATATCTTTTGGATGAATGGTGTTTCACAGACTTGGTGGATCTATGACAAAACGTGTTGAACCTGTTCCCGCGGGACCTTCCAAAGCATGAATGTATTCAGCATTTACATATATGAAATTGCTGACAGATCAGACATTCATTATTTTAAAGGACAGAAAAGGACAAAAACTAAATGATATAAAAGGCACTGCTAATAACAGGTCATGACCTTTTCTGTGTAGAGCCCCCCGAGGTTGTGGCCATAACGAATTACTGGGAGCAGCACAAGGTGTTTCTGAGCACTGACTACAGGTCAGAGAAAGGGTAGCTGCAGTGTGTATAGGGAGCTGGTACCGAGAAGGCATGATGGGAGTGCTGTGTCTGTGTTTATGCAGGGTTAGGGTTAGGGTTAGGGCTCTGTCAGAAATCCTTTCTGAGGTTTGCGGAGAAGCTTCTCAGAGTCTCCAAGGGTTAGAGAGGGGTTAGAGGGAGAGCTTGAGGTCTGTGAAGTCCATTGGTATCGCATAAAGTTGAATATTTCATTCAATACAAGTGGATTTGACTTGGCCGGTGTAGCTTTGACGTGGTAGAAGAAGGCTTTGCAGAGGGGCTTCACCATGCACCTGCTCAACAACATCCTCAGGAAGCACTTTAATACACAAAATTGGGTGCAAGCATGTTTAACCCATTTAAACGATATTAATTAATTCTATTTCAGGTTTTTTTAAAAGGAGTGTGCTGCAGATTAAAGAAGGTTAGGGCTGGAACAAATTTGATGAAAAAAAAATCCGAAGTCTTATCACATATGATATTAGGTGTTTGATATTTTCTTGCATTATTGAGAACGAATAATCAGGCTTGATTCATTCAGAGATTCAGCTATGTCCCACCTTAGTGCCAAGCTGTGCTTCAGTACCCACTCATTACAGGCCGTGTGAGGTGAACGCTTGCATTAGAAAGTCCCTCTGGAATCCAAGAATAGACATTTTACAGCTTGCTTCACCTGGTCTCAGAGATGGGTTTCTCTTAGCGCTCTTAGGGAACATTATTATACCAGCTCATATTAAACCCCATCTGATAGGAGAGGCCTAATCAATCTTAAATGATATTGTGGAGTTATGCCAGCAGTGTGTCTACATTTGCATGCGATTACAGATCTCAAAGACAGACAAATATGACTGTATTTGTGCAGCACTTAGTAGTTATTTGATAAAGGATTGCAAGTGTGTAATCTCTCTCCAACATGTCAAAGGGGGAGTGCGACAAAATGAAGTGTCTGGCATAGATCACATTTTGAAGAGCAACTTATATTCGCAGAAGTCCTTATGACTCAATTTAATAAGGTGTATCGCATTTATACCTGTTTGTGAGTTTGCAGTCTGGGACCTTTTGTCACCTGTCATGTGTCTTTCTGTTTGTGTTCACTGTCAGCTGTAAAATAACAGCAAAAATCATTCCATTATATCCATATCAAATGAAATAGGTTCAATTTAGGATCAGAATTGTTTCATTATGTCTAAATAATTCATTTCTCCATTACCTGAGGGGAATTAAGGGGGAACCTTTCTACCCAATTTAGTAAGAGGTGGAAAAATTGGACTATTTTAGCAGAATGGGTTTGCTGTTGGAAGTGTGACATTACGTTGGTGGTCGGTGTGTGCTTGGATCTCGCTTCTTACTCAGGTCTTTGTCAATAATGTCTTGACCTTTTTCAGGCCACAGGGATTTTCAAGCATTAGTATTCAGCAGTCAAATTAGCATACCATACAAACAGAGAAAAGTACAGCTCTGGAAAAAAAGAAAAATAGTACGTCTGATTCTCGTCTTGCCATACAGCACATACTCAGACAGTGTGCTCTCTTAGCGTATCCGCTGGTGATGCACGCATCCCGGCACGGCCCAACACAGTGCTGTCTGCTCCTGCATGGTGTGTGCTTGCTCCGACATGACTTGCATGTTAAGCACCAACAGCTGACTGTTGTGGCCTCCTTGTAATAGAGCCAGTCACCACCGGCTGCCAGGCTCCAATTAGGCATGCAAACCTCCTGATCCAAGACGGGAAAGAAGCTGCCTCAAACTACAAGTTCCTCGCTGCAGATCCCACTACTTCCTGTTCGTTCGCTCCACAAACTCACACGCCCTCAAATGAAATAATGATGGCCTTGTGCTTTGAATGAATCTGCGCCGCTACATAACTGGAATTAAGGAACTCTGCGGCGTCATGCGAACATTTTAAACGCCTGTTTACAGAAGCAGCCTGTGAAGTCCATAACTCTCTCGCTACAGAAAGGCCGGCACTCACATCCTCGCTCGGTGGTTTTGGTCATTGTTATTTAAAAACGCACAGGCATATTTGCTTCAAAGTGCGGAGGGATTATCAGTAAATTAATACGCCATTTCTAATACCACTTTGAGCTCACCGTGAGTGGCTGGGAAGCTCTATTCCAACTGACTTTAACTTTGTCGAATTAATACGTTAAATAATCAAACCACTGCCAAGCTATTAACTAGGCAAACTTGTGTTCTTGTGTGGGGTAAAAGGGGGAGTTAATTAGTGCTTTCAGTTTCCTTGAGCTCTTATGAAAGCCCGTACCTCTCTTTGTTTGCTAACGTTTGGATCCTATTGCCCTAAATGCTTATGAAAAGTGAATTTAGACGTTTCGACGAGCAAAATTGTGAATTGTGAATTGTTTCTCGTGTTTATTCAAGGTCACCTGTATGGGGATTTAATTATTACAATTACTGTGTTGTTTGGAGGGTATGTATTTACTGTCTGAGGGGATTTAGACTTATGACCTCAGTATTTTTAAAATCCTGGCTAAAGTCCTGCTCAGCAGTACAAGCAAAAAGAAATGTGGTACATGTTTGAGTAAATGTGTTCACTATTGCAAATCAGATATATGTATGTGTTTTTTAGAACATGGGGTTTGTAAGGAGATATCAGTGAGCAAACAGTGCCTGTGAGGACGAGCTGCTGGCAAACGCCGTGGGGTGCCAGCCTCCATGTGGATGCAGTGAAATAACTTCTGCTGTATTCGGTTGCCGAGGCCTCTAATTGCCTTGTGTGGATGGTTTCAGGCAACAACCTGTCCGTTTTTGTTTTTGGGGTTTTTTGGGTTGTTTTTTTTTTTTTCCCAGGATGAAAAGAACAAGTTCCAGAGAGATTTGGTGGTGGAAACTGTCATCTCTGGTTATACAGATGTGCTTCTGTCAAACCTGGAGATACTCTGGACATAGCAGAGGAAGTCTACAGGGAGAAAGAGTCAAGAGTGGAGTTTTATTTATACCAACATTTGTCAGAGCCAGAGCTTCCGTGCAGACAGAAACATTCTCCGTGAATGACTTGGAAGTACAATGGGTGGACCAGATAACCACAATGTTCCAGGGATTTCTGCAGTTTAACTATATGAGCTGCTGTACCAAAGTTAGCAAGTTAGTATAACTGTCAGTAACACAATCTAGTGACGTTGTTTCTTGTTGTCTACATTCAGTGACCGTCTTCAGTATAATATTGTGTCTTAATGAAATGTTTGCATTCCAGGGTGTAGGATTTAGCCGGATTTATCAGCAGGATATAATATCCGTAATTAATTTTCATTAGTGTGTAATCACCTCAAACTGAAATTGTTGTGTTTCATTACCTTAGAATTACCCTTTTACATCTGCAGAACAAGAGGGTGTATCATGTTTTTAGAAGCCATCGTAGGTTCTCCTACACGCTCGGAAGGGGATTTTCAGTTGGTTACAATCTGCAGCTTCATTTCTCAATCCCACTAAACCCTACACGCTGGACCTTTGATTTTCAGTTTTCCAACATTATTTGGCAGCTAACTTCACTTTAGCAAGAGCTCGATCTTTGTTTACTGGATGTTCCAGATCTCCTTCTTTTCATTTGGTCGTGCTCCCTCTGTTTCACTGACTAACATCATCCTCAGATTACATTTTAACAGGCCGTCCCAACAATTTGGACTGAAATACACTTTTGAAACCCGCGTTGAAGAACACTTTGATCCCACACATGTTTTTGCTTCAATGAGTAATATGAGACAGATTCTCTCAGAGCTATTTACACCATCCTGACAGGGCCAGTCATGCTTAATACCTCAGCCCAGGGCTAAGACTAGCCACAAAGCTAACTACTAAGCTTACTTGTACTCACCTTCCAACGTAATACATGTCAGGATCCTGAAGTAATGAGATAGTGGTGTTTCTCAGAGAGTGATGCCCAATAATTTTGAGGTTCAGTCCCGACTGGGCAGGTTTAATAACCCGGCCAAACAAGGTTTTCCTGACTGTAGATGTGCTTTTGGGCGGAAATTTGTTTCAGTCCAGTCTGTAGTCTCAGCTGCTCCTGAGTTGAAGCTGATTTCATGTCATGTCTACATGTCCAATCTTTCGAAATACGTTTCTCTTAAAAATGGATCCATTGCCGTACGCCAACATCGCTGATGGAATAAAAGTGTTTTGAAGTATTTTTGCCGAATATTAATTAAACACGAACATGCAGCCAATGCTTATGACAACAAAGGCTGTAATTCTGAAACATATTCAGAGGCTTTTCCGCCGTAACAGAAAGAAGCAGATGTTTTTCTTTCCCCCGTGTACCAAAAAATTACCAGCATCTCTGCGAAAAGATGCCGATCTGAATGATAGCAGAGGTGCTGTTTGTTAAAGAGCAGGGTGCTGTGGCTGTAGGTGTCTAAGCAGCGGACTGAAGAGAAAAGGACTCTTGAGAGCGGAACGAGAGGTTTATGAGTCTCTGGAGAGGAGTGAAAGTGAGGGACAGGCTTAGTGGATAGATATTAGATTGGTGTCATGAGTAGACACGTCGGGGCACAGATAGCTTCATCCTTTATCCAAGCTCTCTGCTCACAGTGCCGAGCACTTCTTTCTATCCATCCTGTTAATCTACACCTCCTTCCACCGAATCTCTTTTGCTTCTGGGCTCTTGGTTTACCTTTTTATTCATGTAGTTTAGGTCAAGTCTTTCTCAACTTCAGGGCTTCGATGAAACTTTAATAGCATCATTCTGGTGTTTTTCTGAATGTTTTAAGCATTTTATGCAACAAATTCGACACAATTTACAATTCAATGATGCTCCTCCATCCGAATTGAAGTCACTTTCCACTGAGTCTACAGTAGACAACATGTGAAAGTGCTACATGACACCATTCGCCTTTAGATATTCGAAGGATGCATTCAAAATGCAGGGTGACTGTGCTTGGCAGTGAAGAAGAATGAAGTAGAACACCACACCGCACCTGTGCTTGGCAGTGAAGAAGAATGAAGTAGAACACCACACCGCAGACTAGATTTGCGTTTTTATAAGTTTTCACATTGGGGTGTCGGCCAGATCACTCTGAACATGACCTTGCCTTGTATATCACACTTTGTTGCCGATTATTTTATCCACAATAGGTTCCCAGTCTATTCTAATATTTTTGTCCCAAAAAATATTAGTAGTGCAACATTAAAAAGTTGACCTTGATGGTCATTCTTGTTATTATTCTTTTGAGCTATGGTTCATTTGGGAGATAATGAGGCAGTATAATGTCGCCATGGAGTTGCCATGGATCATAACTTGTACTCTGTCTTTTTAACCTATAACTAGTAACATTTTGGCAAACTGGCACCATTAAAGTAGGCCAAACGAACTATAGGCATTTCCTGTTTGCATGGATGTACAAACAACGGATGATTCTACGAAAAGTTCTGAATTTATTTTTCGTTTTTATTCTGTTTTGTTCTATTTTGCTTTTTTTTCCCCAAGCAGCCACTTGTTCCTCTCCATGTGGTTTAATATTAATTTTCAAGAGAAACCCTTGTTGTCTATGATGCATTATGAACACCAATATGGTCTCTCACCAAGACAATTTATGACCACAAGCAATGGCTCCCTGTTCTTAGTTTCTATGGTTAAAATGAAACCTAGTAAAATGAACAGTGCATAAGATTGAAGTTTGAAGAAGTTTTCAAAAAGTTCTATCTAACAATCTAATCCAAATTGATCTTAAATGAATGACCATCATTACATCATTACCAGAACTGTTATCTAAAGAGAAAATCTTGTTCCTTTCTCCTTTTTCCACTATGACTCTCACACCAGGCACAATATCACTTATTTCCTTCACGTTCATGTCCTCCAGTTCATCCTGGAGACACACCGCACAAGTAACCAATTAGAGACTTACACTGAGAAAAATGGCTCTGGGAATAGCAATCTTTCCCACACCGCCTGAACTCCTTTTTTGTTTTTTTTAGTGTTGCAGATATGATCAGTTGATTTTTGGCCAGTTGTCTTAGTCTTAGGAGGCATGGCTTGGGTTTGCGGCGTGGTATCTGTGATCTTACTAGATGAGGGAAGGAAATGGATATGTTGTTTTCTTTGTATCCACCTCCCGCCTGTAAAAGCAAACATACTGTGGGTAGTGGTTTTCCATGTCTCTCAAGCTTGCATGCTAGCCTGGAACAATGGCCAGGTCATTTAAGTGGCAGAGGCAGGGTGTTTTACTACAAATCAATATTTGTATGACTTCTTGACTAAGCCGTGAGGGAGATATTATTCTCACCTTGAATAGTTTAACGAAATCAATACATGAGAGTGCCCCGACCAGGAAAATTACAGCTTTTGTTGTCCGTTGAAATGCTTACGTTATGTTCCTATCGTCCTGGCAGGCGATCTGTCATCTCGCAGGAGCCGGTTTAGAGGTTGTGTGACGACGTTAAACCTCCACAAAAACCTCCTGGATCACTTGCTTATCAACACTGTGTTTCTTATTGTACATGCCTGCTTATTCTTTGTATGATTTGGAAGACCAAATCATCTCAGCTGACATTGGACTATCTTCCTCTAGAGCTTCCACTTTTCCCAGCATAAAACAACTAAACATGGTGCCACTCTAAACACTTCTTAACACAAAAGCCTTTTGTACACATCTATACCGATCCAAATGCTGTGTACGTCTTCAGTGGAGGAGGTTTTGAGTTGAGCATAATGATGACGGATTTTCACATTTTTCAAGTGTATAAAGGAATAAAAGAACAGCGAGGGCCACTGCTCTGACGGTCGTCTTAGTCACGGATGTTTTTCTATAGCCATGAGATTGTTGAATTATGAAACGCCATTGTCTCATTGTGCTGCGATGATAGTTGGCTACCTGTCTTTGAATGGCAAGTCCTTGCAAACACCATTCCCCTGAATCTCCTGGTGAGAATTGGGCTGAGACTGACTCACTCGTTTGTGTGAAGTGGCGACATGCTGAAGGCTCAGCAGGATTTCTCTGTCAAGCTCCGGATCACGATTCAGTGGTGTTCCTGCTTCACTTCCATGCCACACACTGGCACATCACCGCAGATACGAGTCTCAAATTAAACCATGTCACATTTAACAATCATCACATCTCGGAGCACACTTGCGAGAGATGAATTTCCTGATTAAGTCTTTGAAAATTATTACACATTTGAATACTTTTCATTGAATATGCAAGAGTTTTTCATTTGAATTTGTGAGCATGCGGGAAGAAACAAACACCAGGTGCTTTTTCTACACAAAATCTCATCTGTGTCAGTGAAGCTTTAGCTGATGCTGAGAGATCAAGTGTGTTACAGTCTCAGGAAAAGGATATTCTTTGATTTACGGCATTATGCCCTCTAAATCATCTGCCAGGAGCAGCAGAGATGCCGAAAATGAGTATGATAGCCCCCCCCAATGACTCAGTCAGGTAGTTTCACTCAATAAAATGAATCTTGAAACAGAATCTTTAGAAAGTGTTAGTGAATATATTTTAAATTCGCTGCTGAGGACTGGAGATCATCCCACTCTGAACAATTGCACAGCACCTAAAATACCTAATTCTTTTTTTTAAGTCTCAAGAACTTTTATGCTCATTTTCAGGTTCTTCTTCTATTACACGCTTCAATGTTCACATTTCAAATTTTTCACATACTGTCCATTGCTGCAGCACCTCTGCCGAATGCTTCATTTTGGCTCCTGTCTCTTTTGGGCCCAGAAAGTCTTGTCTGCACTGATTGGTCAGCTCTCACATGCCTAAGCAGGCAACGACTACTGTGCTGGGGGCCTGGCTGAGGGCGGTGACTGAACAGCTGTCGCAGCTTTACACAAGTCTGAATGGCTCATTTGATTCAAGATTCAAGATGTTTATTGTCATATACACAGTGGAAACATAGTTTGCACCGGGCAATGAAATTCTTAATTTACTAGTTTCCCTTCACACAAAATATACTTTAAAGAAAATAGATAAATAAACTAAACTATAAAGAACAGAAAAAAGCATGTTAGCGTGTGTAATGTTTGCATACAGCAGAAGGCACTGAAAGACATTGAAATATAAGAATATGAAATATACTCATTGGATATTGAATATTATTATTGGATATGTACATAATATATGCATTGGATATGTACATAGTGCAAATGTAGTTCACAGGTGAATATAGTTCACAGTATTGAATATAGTGCAAATCTAGTTCCCAGTGTTGAATAGTTGTGTATACAGAAGGCAGACTGTGTAAATCTCAATGGACTGGGCAATTTGATACTTTCACAGCATATCACATTAATCTGCTTGACAAACAAAGAGACACAGAAATCTTACGATAAGGGACGTTAAATGATTGTCAGATCATTTGTCGGACAGCTGTTTTCCTTCCCCACTGTGCCCTCTCTTCTGTTCCTGTCAATTAAACACTGTCAAGAGGTGCCTACAGCACTCCTTGACTTTGTCACTTGGCCGACAGTTGATTGTCACAAGGTCACAGGTACAACATTCATTAACAGCTTATCCTTCATCTCTGCTATTTTGTTGTTTTTCTGTTTTTTTTCCTGCAGAGGCGACTTGTGCTATTGACATTAAGTTGTTTATTCTAGATAGATTGATAAGTGTATTTTGACAGTGGGGCAGCTCAATCCATTTTTCTAGACACTAATGGTAAATAAAAAAGAAATAGATCAGCAATAATTTGCAAAAACACAATTGCCCAAAAGTCAAAGACATTGTCACCAACTTGTCAGATGCCAGTCAAAAGATGACAGAACCCTTTTAAACAATTTTACATTAAAGTAGTCTGGATTAATGCTTTGTTTAATGTCCTTAAAATATAGATAGTGAACACATACATTTACAAATGCCGAAACACAGTCTTGAACAGCGGTTACTGGCTTAGCAGCCTTCTCATCTGCTCCACCGAGACCCTCTGCACCTCCCCATATAACTGTCAGATCAATAAATGTAATGTGAACAAGATATGACATTGTGTACAAATGTCAATATGGTCGGAGCTTATGATACATACAAATGTGAACATATCAGTTGTTTGCAGAAACATTAACTACCCACATTTTATCCTGGAGACTGGGCTGTTGTGTCACATATTGTTCTGTTAAGTCGAGAATTCCAGTCACCACGGCTACAAATGACTTTGTTGTACAATAAATACCCGCTAAGTGAACCCACTAACAACCTGGCAGCTCAACTATCTCCTTGTGAAGAAAATCCTGACGCCTAAACCCATCTGCACATGAAGATGTCGCACTCGACTGAGCATGGAAATTTCATCCCAAAGTTTCATTCATAGAGGGCATGCCTGGAAAATGGTTATTCTTCTGCGCAGGCAAAACAATTTGATTTTGAGCTTCGCCTTTACGTGCTTCGCCCCTGTGTCACCCTTCTTCTCATGTACATTTTGTTATATCTTTTTTTTCTTTTCCCCAGCTGCCATCCAGGTGGAAATCACTCCAACACAAGGAGAGATCAGCGTGGGAGACTCGAAATTCTTCCTCTGCGAAGGTAAGAGTGATCTGGAAAATGCCTTATGAAACACAACTTGATGCAAATGTCACCTCGTATAACAACATTGGCAATTTTAATTGAGATAGTTTCATAGAAGTGATACAAGTCAGTTTAGGTAATGATACTGATGTACTCCCATTACAAGTTCAGCACTGAAGAAATTCAATGCAAAAGACAAGACAGTGCTAAAAAACGACAAAAAGACGAGGACATATTGAGCAGTTTACTCAGAGGAGGAAGTGAGGAGTTGAGATCAGAGGCAGGTAAGGAAGAGGGCTTAGGAGAGGTGTGGGAGAGGTGCAGTCTGAAGAGATAATGACAGAGAAGTCTTAGACTTTCTCTTTCCAGTGTTGAGTGTACATGTGCAGATATCAACCTGTGTGAAATGCAGCTGGCGAAATATTGACCTTGAAGTTGAAAAAGGAGCCTCATATAAGAAACAATACTAAAATCAAAAGCCGGAAAAGTCACGTAAGATATCGCGTGGATAGTTGTTGCGGGAACACAGTAGCGGTCCACCTTAACTGACCTCCATGTTAAAAGAATGTGTAGAGAGACCCTGGTGATACCACGAGCAAATTTTCATGTTGTGGCGAGCCTTCTTATTGTTTTAAAAATAGCGATTTTGATACTATCTCTAATTTGCCCCTAGCATTCCCATTGAAAATGAGTTTGACCCGAAAACAAATTTACAGTAAATCTTAAAAGAGCCTCTTTCGTCGTAATAATGCTTTTACATGAAGGTTTGACTCATATATATTCACAAAAAAAGCCTAGGTTGCATTTTGGCGAGAGTTTCACTTTAAAAAAAATCTTAGCCCGTGACCCCTATCTGATGAGATTTTGTCCCAGGGTCCCCATCTAAAGATATTTTTGCTTTTAGATGTTTTATTACAGAAAATCCATGAACCCCATTACTGAAATAGATATACATTCTGTCAATGTGTTACTTATTGAACCCCACCCCACTTTGAGAACCACTGGGTTAGAAAACAAGATTATATATTTTTTTTTTTAGCTTTGTCTTATTCCTTGGGAATGATAAATACTTCATTTAAGCATGATATTTCATCCGAACAGATACGCCAAGTGCATCAGCAGCAGCTGTCTGTCAGCCCCCTATAAAATACAAATAGCCTATAATCCATATCTATTCAATCAAATAAATAAATACTATACTGTACTTTTTTTTTAAAAATATTTTCTTTTGATTGAAGAAATAAAAGTCAACAGGACATGTTTCTTACACTGTACATTTTAGTTTTTTAAGCAAAAAGAAGACGGTAGACAAAGACAAAAAAGCTAAACAAAACACAGCAAAAAACTAGTGGTGGGACTCGATTAAAAAATTAATCTAATTAATTAGAGGCTTTGTAATTAATCTCAATCGCATATCAATATTTGACACGAGAAGCAACATTTTTCAATTTAAATGGATTTTGGGATATGACTGAATCAATGAATAGACACATAAATGAGCTTAAACAACAAGATCGTGTTATTTTCATCACTGAGTGTTAACATAAAGTTCAATATGAATAAAGAATATTATGATTGCATTGTTCACAAGACACAAACTTAAATTCAAGTTAGCTATATTAAAGCTTTTTCAGGACTTTTTGTAAACTTTCTGTTTTAAACACATTTGTTTTTGTTTATTAAAATAAAAACAGCACTTAGTACAGTACATTCCAGAATGTAACGTTACCACCGAGAGTGGCCGACAGTCCACTGCAATCCACTTCGCCAGTGCGTTTGTTAATTTGTCAGTCGTGGATTTACTCATTTTGGCTCTGAGCCCTGTCATCTTGTCGAGTGTGGATTGGTGACACTGCCTGCTGGAACTAGGAGCGTTGTCTGTGCTAGCTGCAACATGTTTGGCTTGAGGTGGCAGCGGAGGCTGGAAGTGCTCCGGTGATAGGCAAATTCTTTCTTGCACAATTTGCACACAACTGTGCTTTTATCCAGGTTTCAACCCGTTAGTTCTGAATGTTTATGAAGCTGGGCAGGAGCAGGAAGTGACGTTGGGAGGTTGATGCTGACGTTGACGTTTGTTGTTGTTCCGGTTGAGGGGTGAAGGCGGAAACACGAGTGTGTGTTGTACGGCGTGATTACGGCCAACAGTGACCAATAAGTGTTGTTGCAATAAATGCACATTGTAAGAGAAACCAGCTCACGTGTTCATTGTTCGCACAGCGGTCCCGGGCGGGACGCTACAATACATTTCTGCCTTTGAGCCGCCAGTGTTTTTATGACCTGTGTGTCAGCTGTTGCAGTGCATTGTGGGATTTGTAGTATGAGTGAGTGGTGGAAGTGCGATTTACCGCGGCCCATTAATAATAGACGTATGAAATTATCCGGCCACGGAAAAAATATCGATATATGACTTTTAGTCCATATCACCCAGCCCTACTACAGACTATATGCAACAATAACCCATACTCCATAGTCTCATATAGCTCCACGTTGATTTCTGTTTTCATATTGTATTGTATTTTTTGTGCGTGTATGATTTTACCACTTGTCTTACTGTAGCTTATATCTCATTTTGATTCTGCTGCAGTGACATATGAATTTGGAATCAATAAAGTTTTCAACTTATCTTATCATTCTGGTTAGCACATTGCCGTCAGCTGCAGCTAACGTTAAATGCGTGGCTAATATAATGCTCGATAAACCCCTATGTCATTGGACACATCCCTATAAATTCATGGTGATAAATAATTAACGAATGATGGCTTAGACAGCGCTAACTAACTTTATAATTCAGGTTCCGTTAGCATATGTTGATATCAGTACGTGTGTTCATTACCTACCTTTGAGGATGCGCAGTATGATGGTGGTGGCGGAGAGAGCAGACACCCCCCTCCACGTGCGCTGGACCGTACGTCGACGTCGACGCCATCTTGGAGGAGGCAGCTCCGCCCCGTGAGCTAATACAAGTGAATGTAGTTAACTTTATAAAGCTCCTTCTGCAAAGTGCTATAAGTTAATGCCTCATATTTACACATTGACACACGTACGGATATATTCAGGAAACAGAGAGGAACCAGAAACAACGTCTGTAACGTTCTCTGATGATTATAAACGTTAACTACTCCTCATATGTTCAGTATACAGGTCGGCACCAAACCATTTATAATGTTTTTATGTGTTTACAGCTGCTAATGTCTGTAACTCTGTTACTGTGATGATACATGACAGTTAAATACTGAATCTGTGTATAACAACCAGATCCTGACATGTAAATGTGACAGTTCTGCTCAGTGGTCTTGATCACCTCTCTGAACTGGAGCCGGCTGCGGGCCATCTTGTTTTTCTTTTTTTGTCAGTATGTCAGGTTTTCAATGGCTCTATGTGATGGGATAGCCTTATAGGCCACAAAACTGTAGATGGAAGGTTTGGATATTATTTCAAATTGTACTCTGTACACGATCATAATCTTAAAAGTAAATGAGTAGATTACATGGTGTGAGCATACTTACCGTAAGTAAAATGACAGACTTGGTAACTACTGCAAAAATGGGTTAGTTAAAGTAGTTTCAGTAGCTGTAATGACTTACTTCCACCCCTGGTCAGCACACAGGAGGAAGGTGACAATAACCTTACATGCCTGCTGTCTGTCTTTATATTAATAATAAGTGTGTTTGAATTAATTCAACAGAAAGTCACAGCGCTAATATCACACCCGACACGCCTCTGTCCCCTCAACTTCTGTTCTCTCATTCAGTGTTTCTTTAATGGTTTTTTTCTGGGATAAAGAAAAGGATTGTAATTTATTTTCAATATTCAAAGACATCGACTACAGCACTGGATATTAGAAGTTGAGACCTTACTATTACTATTACTTTAATACAAAAAAGCGTATATACTTCATACAAGCTTCCATAAAATGCGCACACACGAAAAACACAAAAACAAAAATATATCTATACAGAATAAAAAACAGTCTGTATCATGTCTGTTTTCCACAGTTTTCATTCTGAACAAAAAACCCAAGTGTTTGAAAGAGCTGTGTCCCCATTAGCAGTCTTTGTGCTGAGCTGATATGTGGTATTAGTTCATTTCTATGGTGTAATAGCACACGGAAAGGGGGAGGTAGAACGTGATGCAATTCCATTCAAAAACACATTGATATGTAAATAGTGACAGTAACATTTCTATAATTCAATATTTGAGATGGTCCCTGTGTAATTAGTTTGTAAGTACACTCTTTTCTTCTTATGGCATAAAATGGCTTTGGAAATAAATGCTCATTTACATTATAAGGCACACATTAAGTACCAAAAATATATACAGTGTATCAGCCGGGTTGTGCAGAGTTATGAAGGAACACTTTAAGTAGATCACTTAATAACACATACAACTACATAGCTGATTGACACATATCATATTCAGCATCTAAGTGACATATTACTTTCATACAAATCTTTCTAACAACAGCTAGGTTAGTTTAGTATCAGGATGGTAACTTAGTGTTACATTTGAGAATTATTGTTGCTTAGTTCTGACATTTCTTTCGTTAAAACCTCAAAAAGCAGCACAACAGTCTGGTATACTCTACTAATTGAAGAGGCCAGGATCCTGATGCAAGATGGCGGCAGCAGGAGGAAGGAAATGCACACGTCTACTAAACCTCAATGTTTTATACAACACTGAATGGAAACATGACAAAGAACTCCACAGTGTGTCTTCGGTAACTCGATCTTCTTTGGCTGTCATGCGTACATTTCATATTGACACTGAGTTCATCTCTGGTTCATTTAGCGACTGTTCTTTGATACTCTTGTGAATGACAGGATGTTTAACAGGACGCCACAGGACCGTCAGTCGCTGATGGACGAAAGGATAATTAGATGAACGAATGATAAACAAATTTATACAATGTTTGTTATTACTGATGGCAATATGAAATATTTAGTAAGTAAGTAATAAGTAAAGCAGAGTAAAAATATTAAGCAGGATGTTTTGGTGCTCTTACCTGCCTGAGGGTGCCCTCAGTGAGACAGATCTTGACGACAGCCCAGATGGGTACTGGAACCACAGATGATAGGGCGATGACCCAGCCCAGTCTGTAGGCCCAGTCTGGGTACACATAGCCCCCACTGGATGTTAGAGGCTGAGAGTCCAGAAATGAGCAGATGAAGCAAGCCTTGAAGAAAAAGCAGAGGAACGAACAGGCTGTAACACTGTGAAGCCCGTCAGCTTCATAGAAGTACAACTTTCATTGGAGCTGACATTGTGTTGCTTATGAGGTCGTGTAATATTTCTTTTGTTGACTCAAGTTTTGCTTGTAAAGTCAGAAATTCCCCATGCAAGTCAAGTTATGAATATATTCAAGATGTTGTGAAATATTTTCATAATGTTTACTGTTATTTACACACACGTGAATTTTAATTCCACGTGTGCCACTAAAAAGCTGAGGCCCTTTTCACACAGAGAGGGTTACGGTTACGCCTTTACGCCACCTGTGTTTGTTCACACCGGTGATGTGTCGTCGCGAATAAGAGCCGGCTCTTTCTAGTGAGCCGAGCCATAAGGACTGGCTCTCTTAAAAGAGCCAGAATTCCCATTGCTAGTTCACAGTGAACAGCAGCGTGGAAACAGAAGAGGCATGACGGTACATATCGTAATGTGGACATCTGCGTGTTTCCCACAGTTTCCACCTGTAAATCTAAACATGTGTCACGTTGTTTACCTTACCAACACTGGCTAGCTAACATTAGGGCAGTCTAGTACAACGTATTTTAGTTTTTCCTCCACAAACTACCAGACTGTTGATCACTGGCAGACACCACGTGACTCAAAGTGTTATACTATCGGCTGCCCGGTCTAGTTAGAAGCTGTCCAACCAAATCCTACACAGACACAAACAAAACAATTATTCTGAAGTTGAAAAACATTGTAACATTGTGATTTCACAATCATAATAATGTTTTTAATGAAATGATATACTAAATGATATACTGAGACATGATATACTAAAAATGTTGTCATTTTGACCTTTAAGACAAAAGTCAGGGTTGACTGGGTTGACAAGGGACAGATTGGCCTGGCAGAGACACTATTCACCTTCTTATTGCTGGTAGTGGCCAGTTGTCTTAATTCAATTCCATTTCTGCTCTGTGTGTGTGTGTGTGTGTGTGTGTGTGTGTGTGTGTGTGTGTGACTCCTGCAGCAGTGTGAAACTCACCATACAGATCAGAGGGGCGATGTAACGCCAGCACAGTTTGAAAATAAGCCACGGTCTCTGTCCTGTCATATCTTCAACCACATCACACATCCGGTCAGCCCCTGCATGATCGTTACAGTTTGTTAGCAACGATTTAAATGACCGGACCTCTTGGTGCTGAAGCATTGTTTAGGTCAGACTTGGCTTGTAGTCGCTTATTGACTCTAACGTAGTGAAGTTATGTCACAAAACATAACGTAACACACGTTGCTCAGGTAATGTCGGTACGTTTGTAAGCGAAGCTTCAAGAGAAGCGTAGTTATTCTAACAACAACGTTTTCCTAAACAGAAACCAAGTAGCTTTTTAATAAAATCTGACCTAACTGTGACTGTACAGCGAAGGTCAGATACACTGCAACTCTCTTGTTTGGAAATCCTGATATATGTCGTTTAGGAGTCACTGGCAATCATCCTATTCAGTTGCTTTGGTCTGAGGATGTGTAGACCCTTTTAGACCTTTTACATAATGGGCACACTACCTTCTGCACTGACGGCCTTTAATGTGGGACGTAAATTGTGAGGCGTAACAATCGAATATGAACATAATTGTGAGGAAACTGCGTTGAAATCTACATCTACCCTGGGGACGAGGGAAAGATGAGTGGATACTACAATTATAACTAGTAAATGACAGAATAATTGCAACATTATGTTCACACCACTTACCAAAGGCCCAGCCAACAGCAACACACTCGACCAGGCACACAAATAAGATACATGCTCCATTAGC
>OMLP01046482.1:0-10828 GCA_900302685.1 Spondyliosoma cantharus
CATTATATGTTTGTAGTGTTGCTGTCCTGTAAGAACCTTGTATCTCTAAAAAGTCAACTTTTCATCAGTTCAGAAAAACAATGCATTTTCCAGGTAATCCAAGAGGGGTTTTAAATAGTTTAATTTGTCTTACAAAGTAGAGTTTTCTCAACCCATAAAAAGGAACATTTAATCCTTCAGTTTATCACAGACATTCAAAGTAAACACATTTGGAGATACATGTTTTTGCTGGACAGGAAGGGGATGAAAAATCTTCATCTGAAAAGCAACTAAAGCTGTCAGTGTAATGTAGAGGAGTTGGAAGTATAAAGTTGCATAAAAAGGAAATAGTCAAGTAAAGTACAAGTTCCTCAAATGTTTACTTGAGTACAGTACTTTTGTAAATGTAATACTGTCCACCAATGTAACTCCTTGATGTTTGTAAATATTTTAGACCACACATAACTGCAGCTGCACCTTTTGCAATTCCTTGTCTGATCCATATTTTTTTCTTTTCATTTTTCTTGGTCAGCTCCACTTTTGAAGGTTGTTCTTACTGTGTTTTTTTTCTAAACAATGTATGCCATACTGTTCTCTGTGTAATATACCATTTTAAATTACACACACTGAAATCTTAGATATTCTTGACATTGATATCAGACAGGATTTGAGATTCTTATTTTGTAAAATTTTGTGAGAAAGTATGTGAGTTTACAACTCACATACTGAATACTTAGAAAAGCCATTAATGTCACATAAGATTTTTATTCTTTCATTTCGTGTGCATGTATAAATATATGGATGGATGTATATTTTTGCAGTTCCTAAACATTTCCAAATGATGCCATACTGTGAAATCGTTCAATCTAGCATAATTTTGTGTAAATAAACAGTCATATTATTCATGTTGTAGTCTACTGGTTATTATTACCATCACCTAAAATAAAAGACGGTCGTAGGACATTTTAAACCTTTTTGTAAATGTCAATACAATATGCCACCCCTCTACAGATTGTGCCCCCCCAAGAAAAAAATCCTAGACACGCCCCTGACGGTGCTGCCAGTGCCTTGCATTACAAAGGAAGAGGAACATGCGGACTGAACTTAAGGTAAGAATAAAGTTAGTAAAGTAGTTGGTTACGGTCTTTCCAGTGTTCAAATTGTTGGAGGTTTGTTTCAATGAAAATAATGTGGAAAAATGGGGTCGTCTTATAACCGGGGTCTATCTGTAGACACATGCTGATAGTTGTCTGGGGTCGCTACACAAACGCAATGGCAGAGGGTGCCAGCTTATTGTAGACACGTCACTGACACTGTGGCTGGTGTTATCTGTCAATCACAGCAGAGAAGAAGTGACAGGAGATGAAAAATGGAGAGGCGCGGTGATTGTACAGAGCAAAGTGGATCAAAAGTGGGGCAAGTTAACAGACATCTAAGATAATGGTGGTGAATGCAGCAGAGGCCAAGAACAGTAAGAGAAAAGCTTATCGTGGTCCTCAAAGCAGCTGCTTCCAAGAGAAGACAGGAGGGTATGTGAGTTTGTTATTGAGAAAAATTTTGGTTATCAGAGTCTTTTTCTGAAGATTAGTCTTGAAAAGAGGGGTCATCTTATAATCAGGGTCGTCCTATATTTGGGTCAATACGGTAGTTAGTTCTAGTGTAATTTGAAGCTAACGTTAGCATGCGGCTATAACATTAGTCATGTAGTGTAAGCTAACATTAGCGCATATTTATTCCGCCTGAGTATTGTTAACCTTGAGAACCCGTGCGCTTAGCCTCAGCTTTCAGAATCACTTGTTTCTAGTGTAATTGAAGCTAAGGTTTGCATGTGACCACAAAGTTGTTGGTCCTAGTGTAACATTAATTTACAAAGATAGAGTGTTTTCATTCCCTACAGGAAGACAGACATGGGGTACAAAAACAGACATGCAGTAGATGAAAAAACACAGAAATATGTACATATATACAAAAAACTAACCAGCTACTGTATAAAAAAGAAATGCAAGTATACAGGGTAGTTGGATAACAATGTGATGTGCAATGTGTGCATATTGAGAGTCTGTGAATGTGCAATGTCAGTCAGATATAGGTCCTCTGCCCTTGCAGAGAGGGGGGTCATTTTATAGAGTTATTGCGGTAGGCAGGAATGACTTCCTGTATCGGTTCTTATTTCAGCTGAGTTGGAAGAGCCTCCAACTGAAGACACTCTGTTGTCTGATCAGGAGGTCAACCACCTGCAGTGGTTGTGGGGAGAATAGCATTTTAAACTAGTTTTAATTATAGTTAAGTTATTTGCTATGGTTTAGGAGGCTTGCATTGGTCAGTTACTAACTATAACATTGTGTTCTTACCAGGTGATTCTCTTGACAGGTGTACTGGATAAAGGTACGTAACTCTAAATGAATTGGTTTATTGTAGTGAGGAAAGTGGGGATAAAGTTATATTAACTCAGTTAGCTCATGGGCCAGACATACCCATACACGATTAGGTATTATATACAGTATATATTGATATGTTTTGAGTCCCACATCTGATTTAAATTTTGAAAGTTTGCTAAAACGTTTTTGCTAATTTGAGCTGTTACCCATATAGTTGTATTTGATTGCCTATGCAGAATATATCAATTAATAGATTTTAACAAGTCAACATCTTCTCTGTCATGAGAACTGTACTTTGGCAAGAGTGTGCTGTTCCAAATGAATGTAAGTAAATAAGGACCAGCAAAGCAGAAACTGACAAAACTGACACAATTGTTTGTTTGCAAATTGCTAGAACTTGTTTCTTTTGTAGAACTACCTCTGGATTATTACACAATGCTTTTTCCCAGATTTATTGACCTACCCGGGTATGTAAACAAACGTAGTGCACTCATTACTGCGCTGGCTGTAGATTGTTGTGCATCCTGCAAATCATTTGCAGAGCAAGTATTTACTAGCCTAAGAATGCTGCTTGTTCTGTATACTGATGATTGCATTTAGATCTTTAAGGCTAACATATTTTACAATTAATTCATTCTACTTATGACTGTAATAGGATGTAAATTGATTCCTTGCATGCATGAATTTAACTTAACAAATGTTAAATGTTTTTTTCATAATACAGAATCATCATGTCTGCCATACTCAGAGTCATACTGCAGGAGGAAATACACAAGCTTCCTTGCCCTCAGGAATACATCAGACTGTAGAGGAATTTAAGCATATTGTACAAGATTCTAGTTTGCAGTTCCAGGACCAATATAATATATATATAATAGTCAGTTTTTTACTCTCCTTGAAACTGATGAAATAAAGGACAAAGACACCATCAAAGGTGGTTCTTGATGAGCCAGTTATGACATTAACATTTCTGCAAATGAAGCTTACAGAAAAGATGGAACCCTGCATTTCAATCCTTCAGTAAAATCCAACATTCTGGACAAACTAGCAGAGAGCATCTTTGTCTACACTGCCTATCCTTCAAGAGCACAAAGGGAGCAAGTTGCCGAGGCCCTGGTTATGAAACACCCATGTTTGAGGGGCTCAGTGTCCTTCAATGGTTTACATAGTTGGTGTTATGACTCTGGGAGTTCATGATTTGTATATCTGGTTTCTGTTTGTATTTGTCTGTGTTTTCCTTTCCCCAGGAGGGGGTGCTGTGTCGCACAGAATAAGTCCCAGGTGTGCCGATGCAGGTGGAGGCTGATGATTGGTGTAGTCAAAAGGAGGGGACTTCAAAAGTGGAGCCTGCGACAGACCTGGCGTCTCTGTCCCTCACTCTCTCACTCTCTCACATCCTGTCTTCCGTCTTGATCGATCAGTGCTAACAAATTGATGACTGATATCCGTGTTGTAAAGAGATTTTGCATCTCTGTGTACATATTGTAAATAGCGTGTATTATTTTGTTCAGTCCAGTTTTTGTAGGAGTGAGTAGCCTTTTTCTTTGATTAACTCTTTTCTCCTGTTTTTGGTTAGGGAGTTAGGTAAGACACCTGTTTTTCTGTTGAATTTATTTTTGGATAGGCAAGTTAGTTTTAAAACCCAGCTTGTTTTGTTTATTATTTTAGGCTGTGCTCACCCTGATGCATTTAATTTCGTTTAGGTAAATAAATTACCTTATTTTGGACTGCATCCGTTCGTTTGTGGTGTTTGATTCATGAGAGAGGGTGAAAGGGGGAGATCATTGTGCTATGTTCGGGTATTCCCTAGGCCGGGACATAAAACCCTTTGCTTCCATTTTGTCAATCAGTGCGGCCCTCTGCTTTAATATGTGCACCCTGATAGAAAGTGTCATCCACGACTCAGTCCAGATCAGAATTCATAGATAACTGAAGGACGGCAAAGACACAAGAACCAGCAGCAGTACTCAGCACAATATTGACCCCTCATCTGTATTCCTTTCCGCGCTTCAACTCTCAACACTGATTACTTCCCTTTACTCCACCGTCAATCAGTCATCGACCGTCACTTAGGCTCCTGGATTTCATCTCAGGGGGGTCGACGGTGCAGGAATTGAAAGCAGGGTGCCTGAAGTCAGAGCCCACTTAACAACCAGAGGAGTGAGGATGTGATAGCTGAAGATGGTACGTGACCTTATCTGCTAATATACTTCTGCTGTAGAAGAGAGCTGGTGTGGATGTGTCTGACTTTGTTTAGCAGGTTAGACTTAAGTTTCATCGCTGTTAAAGAAATCCATGTGAACGTGTTTAAAAATGTCCTCCTGTGAGCCAAACGTCAGCAAACAACAACAAGATTATCTGTAATTAAGCACTTTGCTTTGCCACAATTAGTTAGAGAAAGTTCTGAAGATTAACCACCTTGGCTAATATCACATGAGCATTTAAAGGGTGCCTCCACCAATTTTACACATTGAAGTGTGTTTACAGGAGTTCTACCGCATATGTGGAAAAAGTTGTAGAAAAGCCTTCTGTGGCACCTCCAGTGACATCACTCAGTGGCTACGTTGCATTGTGGGTAATGTAGGCGCCTTTGTTATTCCACACTTTGTTGTAATCCTAGGCACATTAGTTGGTGTGTCGCATCAGCCATGTGCATCCTCACGACTGTGCATGAGTTAAAGAAACTACAGATTCTACACAGGACTACAACTATCATCACTTTATCAAAGAATGTATCATGTATGTTGTTGAGAGCTTCTGTCATTACAACAAATGTCCCGATATACAAACCTCGACCGCAAAAGCTGCCCTAAACAACAACAACACAACAAACAGTATTTGTCAAGTAGTAAACAAGGCTTGAGCCAAATTCCACATTAAGACATTCCTCTCTCTGGAAATCTTCAGGAATTCATAGCTATTAATTAAGATTAACGTGTTAATCTTGCATGTGAGGGACAATTTTCTTTATTATTATCATTATTATTATTATTGATGGAATTCTTTAATTACTAAAATCCTTTTTGGAAGAAATGTTGTGTGAGGGAATAAAAACAAGGAGCGAGTTAAAAGAGTCAGAGACAAAATGACATCACTATGTTATTCTTACTCACTTACAAGCAGACAAATCATTTCCTTCTATTATGTACCCATCGGTTTTTAGACCAAAGAGACTCCATTCAAACATGCCCAATTAGCATATTACTCTGTCTCCGTGTTCATACGTATTGTGTTTGGGCTCTGAAGAGAGGGTAGGAGTTTTCAGGAAGCCGGTCTAAGTGCAACAGGAAAGGGAGGTCACTTCCTGTCCAGTGTTTTGAGGAAACACTTGAGAGCAAAGAGGCAGGATGGAAAATACCCACAGAGGTCTGAAAATGCCTCGAATGTAAATCACAATCTGATCCCCTTTCATACTCATATTTACTGCGAGTTTCAGCAGGACGCTGTTCTCAGTTTACAGTAGCTGCATACCTACAAACAACAATCTCCTGTAAATCAATCAACACTAATCTAATATCAAACCCCCTAACACTGTACACCTCTAAATTCTAGACCACCCATAACTGCTTAACCATAATTTAAGCTCACCAGATCTTGGATCCACATCAAATTGCGCTCACTCATAGATACAGCCACCTAAATACACCTTTAGACTTTTAGACTTAGAATAGACTTTTTTCAGCAAGATCTGTGGAATATTCCCTGAGGAATGAACAAAAACGCAGGAAACTCCCTCTCACAGTATTAAAGTGAGAACAACTCCTGGATCTGTCCCTTCAACCAGATCCGCACTAAAAGATGGAAAAAGGGGGTCTATTCTTGGCTAAGACCCATCCTCCGCCAAGTTTCATGAAAACGCGTTGGCATTAGGAGCATTTCTGTTGAATTTAAGCAGTAAAATAGCGGTAACAGGTAAATATAGACTCCCAGTGTCCTGTGTTAACAGGGTGAGTAACCATAATCGAATGAGTCACTCGATGAATATGTAAAGAACCCCATGAGTGAAGTGAACTGAACATCAGGGGTCATCAGAACCGACCTGAGGCGCTCCTCCTCCTTCTTGCGAAGCCTCATGTCCCTCCGCACCACCTGCAGCACGTGCTCCGCCTCGTTGTCCGTCAGTCCGGACAGATCTAACTTACGGCCCATCGCTGACACGCCTCCGGCTGTCATCGACCCCTCTGACCAAACAATCAGCTCGTTCCGATCATCTATAGGAGATCAAAAATATACATTAATCACAAAATAACACAAATCAGAGCAGGAAATGACGGAAATCAGTGTCCTGAACTACAGGGGTCTGACAACTGAGTGCATTTTCTCTTGTCACGCAATTCAAAACACCACTCATGAACTATGAACTTTAAGAAAATAAATGCATTTCACTGCTGATACACTCAACAAGGAGACTGAAAACTGATTTCTGTGATCAATATTCATTAGTAAAAATAGAAACTCTGCGTATCAAAATTTCCAACAACCAGTGAATGAATAACCAAAGTTAAATTTACTCAAGTACTGATCCTGAGCACAATTGTCAGGCACTTTGAGTATTTCCATTTTCTGCTACTATATTCTTCCTCTCCACTATATTTATTCGATACATTTGGTTACTTTACTGATTTTGACTATGCAGTGATTTAAGGGCTGTTAATTGTGACGTGGTACCAATCAGATGTTGTGGTCGGTGCGACACTGAGTGAGAGGATGACGCATCAGAGCCAAAGTTAGTTTGTTTTATCGGCATTCTGACAGAAAAAAACTCACTGACACTGATTATCAGAAAATGTTGAATATCCGCCCTGATAATTAGTCTACCCCGACTGTTAAGCCTGTGTGCTGAAAGGCAGTAGAAGTATGTTTTTGTGGAATAATCATCCAGTAATTCACCACTGAGACATTAAACAATAATGTTTGTGTTAATGAAAAGCTCTGAACTTGATCAGTTTACCACAAGAAAATAGTGCAACGCTGTCATGAACCTAAAAACTGTTGAATGAAACTGATGACTGAAGCTCACACAGCCTCCTGGTTGACACCACAGAGCACAGAACTGTGTCCGTAAGCCCTTCAAACTCCTTATTTTTGACGTCCTACAAGCCACTTACACGAGTAAATCGGGGGTATTAACACCGAGCTGGATTTGGGTTTTCTCCATCAGCATTCCTGAGGAGGAAATCTACTCAGAGGTGAAGTCCAGGCCCTCTTCTCTGTGACCGAGGTCACCATGACAGCCGATCAGATCAGCAGATCTGCAGTGAGCCTGTGAGGATGAGCAGCTCCTGGGTAGAGAGGAGTTCAATAAAGAGGAGAGCTGTCAGGACATTCTCAACATAAGACATCTCAAGCAATAAACCCATCTATTAACACCTAGGCACCAGTACTTTTAAGCTGTTCATGCATTAAATCTCGTGACTTATTTAGTATATTGGAATAAATACCACAAATTAAAGTTTGCTAGTGATCAGGCATGTTAAAAGCAAATTATCTAGTAAAAGTAATGTTGTGTTGTTTTTTTTTTTTGCAGGCTGCTGTCAAAAAATGGATAAATGTCATTTCAAAAAAAGAGGCTTTGCGTTTTTTTTATGTTCTAAAATGTTCAAACAAATTTAAAACTCACCGCCATCTGAGTCTGTTGGTGAAACTGACCACCAGTGCACCTCCACAGCCGGGACAGAGGAGGGGAAACGCTCCTGACGTCCTTTTATTGTTCCTCGTGTGAATAATGTGCGTCGCCAAAAATCTATTAAATAACAAGTCGAAAGGTGTTATTATGTTAACGCTCTTTCAAAGTTTTCTCCGCTTCAGAAGTCGAGGAGAAGCTTCTCAGCAGGTCTGAGCCCTGCTGCTGCAGCCGGTCCCGGTGCCTGAGAGAAAATCGGGATCAGGCTCTCATAGGATCTACTTCCAGCTCTCTGCTGGACACAAGGCGACATGGAAGTGATGAAGCTTGTGGAAACTTTAGAGGAAAAAAAAAAAAAAAACACGATTATTTATGCGACTTGAAGCGTGGTGTGTGGAGGATTTTTAGGAGAGTGTAGAAAACATGAATTTATTGGACACGTCTTCTGCGCGTAAATGCGCAAATGTTGACCCACATCTCGATTTTCAACCGTCAGTGTCAAAAAAAAAAAAAATAGCTGAAGAAAGGGTGAAAATGTGATACAGAAGCAGTGGAGGAGAAAACGATGTGTACTCGGTATCAGGCAGGTAAAACGCGACGACAAGAGCAGTCTGGGGGCAGAGCTGAGGCTGATTGGACAACGAAGAGCAGGTGTGTGCGCACTGGCAGGAACCCCGCTGAGGGCAACTAGTGGACAGGTGGAGTATTACAGCCTGCACTCCACAGACGCTCTGACGTTTGACACGTTTTATGTTGCAACTTTACGATTCTTTAGGTTCAGTTTTCTGTTTCCTGTTGTGTTCAACGCTGTGCTTGTGCTCTGGTCAGGTTTAGGCACAAAAAACACCTGTTCAGGGCGAGGAAAAGGTTGTGTTTTGGTTTAAATATCCAATTTTTGTCTCCCCATTGGTTGGATATTGTACCGATGTCTGCTTAAAAATTATGGTGAAAAGTTTGGTGAAAGGAGAAAGTAGAGGGAGTGTTCAGAGGGACTGTGAAGGAGTAGACAAAGAGGAGAGAGTCTTCTTTTTTTTTCTTTTCTTTTCTTTTCTTTTCTTTTCTTTTCTTTTCTTTCATTTTGGTGATGCTTCCCCTATTTTGTAGGAACTGGTTGGTTGCACAACCACTTAAATTCCAACACACTATCTTCTGGTCAAATCAGTGAAAGGTGCAGACTAGTTAAGTTAAAGTCTGAGTTCACATACAGTCATGCATGTTCACCGCAACATCTTTTATCCAATTTTATTTATGTAGCAAAATATCTTTATTGGTTTGTTTTGTGTCTTTTTCTGTTTGTTTTGTATCTTTTTTTTGTTTGCTTTGTGTCTCTCTTCTGGGTTAGGCGGATCTGCAGTTGAAGCAGAACTCTGCTCTGCTGTTGTGTCATTTTGAGTAAATATATACAGTAAAGTTTCCCGATGTGAGACACTGTGGCTGCATGGAAAATCCCCCTTATTTCTGTTTCTTGTTACTGTGATTGATTTCAAAACACAGGGTGGCAGCTAGATATATTTCTCTGTGTTTCTTAATTTCAGTGCTCCTTGCTCATTATTTCACAATGATAGCGGTTGTTGGTGCAGTTTCCTTGATGCAATGCCTCTAACACATGTTCAGATCCATGCACTCACACTGCGTATGCCGGAAAAAAAAAAACACATGTCGTGTTCTGACATTGAACAGTCATGTTAATAATGTCGTTTCAAGAATGTAAATATTAGTTCTCTCGTTTACCTCTCGTGCTGAAATTGTATGTTTTTGTGAAGGTTGCTCATAAAACTTTTTCCTGACATTCTCTGATGATGTAAATAGTTGGTATGCTGTTGCTTCCTCTTCTGTGGTTGGCTGACACTATATTAAGACCTGTGTGTGTGTCAGACCCTCTAGTTCATCAGCCATGGAGAAAGGTGTGCTGCTGGTCCTGCTGTGTCTGTCTTTCCTGCTCATCACAGCCTTCACTGCGACTGATGCAGTCGCTCTGGTTGAATACAATCGAAGACAACCTCCACGTCTTAATCTGGTAAGAAGACCTGCTGCTGGTCTCTGACTGAAGAAGATAGTTTTTGTGTTGATTTAATGCTTTATTTGTTCACTTTGTACTGTAGGGACGACACCGGGGTAGAAAAAGGGTGGAAGGACGCAGGCGCAGACCCAAACTTTGGATGGGCTGTTGGAGAAAACCAGGGGGATGCAACATTTTTGGAGCAAAAAAGTAGGGTTTTTGCTTTACTTTGAGTGAATGTTGATATCTTAAAAGGTAGATGACAGTTGGTTTATGAATTTGTTGTTTAAATTAAATTAAATGTCTCTCTCTGTCTCCAACCCTTTAGACCAGGTCCACCACTTCAGTCCAGCTTCAACCCAAAGGAAATGAAGATCCCCTCACAGTAACATGATGGGAACAGCTTCCTTCACTGCTGCATTTGAGAAACAAGCTTTTTTTCCAGAGCTGCCACGCTACGTAAAGGATCTGGAGATGGATATACTGTATGCTCAAGTGCTTATGTAATGTGCAGTGATTTCAATATTTTACTAAATAAAAGATTTCTAATCAGATGCTGTTTCCTTCTGGGCACACAAACAGAATCTCTCACGGCGGATGTCTGATCCCTCAGGTTATGTCCTCGGCCTCGAACTGCAAATGTGTTGCATGTTGTCAAGGAACACCGTTTATATTTCGTTCCCTTTGTCTGTTCCTAAAGAAGTCATCAATGAAGGAAACAGGACAGAAGATTTAAAGTTCTCTGCTAACATGTGTCTTACCTTCTGTAGTTTAATGTTCTCTATGTGCTGCGTCACTTGACCACTAGATGGAGTCAGACAGCCTTTGTGTTTTACAGCAACAGTTTAC